>WNWK01015543.1:0-47553 GCA_009830355.1 Cherax destructor
GTCGCAACCGGACAGGACTGGCAAGCGACTCAAGAGGACATTCCTCGACTGATACTGTCGCTGGAGCTGTAGCTGCTGACGAGTGTGGAGTGAGTCGTGACAGGGACGACTCGGCGAAACATCTGGAGGTCGTAACAGCATACACCTTACTGCAGTGAGTGGGCTAGCAGTCAAAGTGACATCAACTTTGTGCAGGCTGCTCACTGAAGCTGTGACACGGGCTGACAGTCGCCTGCCAACAGGCTTAACTGCGGCTCGACGAGTGTCATCTCTCGACAGTAGAAGTTACAGCAGAGGGCAGTGTAAGCATCCCCAGACTGGTCATCTGCAATAACTGGACTGACGGTCTGGAGGTGAAGTGGAACGGTCTCGATGGGAGAATCGTCGCGGTACGATTCAGCAAAGGCATCTACGAGCGGCGAACAATAAGAGCTTTCTGTACAGGGCGCTCGAACGCTCGTAACTGACGCCTGGACTGACAAATGTCAGTTGTCAAGCGTGCGGGGCGCTGGTACACACTGGTGACAAAGTAACACACAGGTGCTACATAGGACACACGAGAAAACTGCACACATACTACACATGTGGTACAACATAGCTTACAGACGCTTTTCTGTATAAAATATCGTCACTAAGCAATACTCGAACATTTGAGAATACTGACTGAGAGAAATAATTAATGAACACTCGACTTTTATCTTCTCTCAAACTTCTCGACAAATAATGAAAATAAAATGCACACTGTGAAACTACCACACTCGGGACATCATAAGGTGATATCAGGCGTGACATCGTGTGATGTCATGGAGTGACATCGCGAGTGACGTCAGCAGACATCGTGGGTGACGTCGCGAGGTGACGTTCTGGAGTGACATGATGATGGATGTCATGGGGGGACATCGCGAAGTGACATCATTGGAGTGACGTCGTGGAGTCGGCAGCATCGTGACGTCAGCAGCATGGTGGTGACGTCATGGGTTGATGTGGGCGCATGTAGACAGCCTGACTGTCTGCATAGACAGCCATGCTGTCTGCCAGCTGAGTTCATATTTCGTGCCATGCTAGTTTCCATAGTATTCCGCCAGAGGGCAAGCCTGTAGGCATACCCATGTGAGTCTGCCTCACCCCTGCCTCTCCCTCACTTGGCGCCCAGACTTCTCTCAGACAGGGCCTAACTCCTCTCCCTCGCAAGGCATGGCCCACCCGGGCCATGGCCGACACAAAATCCTGTGAACTCGCACCTTTATTACAAATAAAGTAAGAAGCCTCCGAAGCCTTATCATTTCAACCACACCTCCAAAACTCCAAATAACATATCGTTATAAATGGTGACAGCGGTGCCTCGCAGCTGATATGTTGAGGGGAGGAAGAGGACTGAAGTTATCTACCACTTCATCAGTCTCTACAAGAAGCATCCATCTCTCAACGAGTTATCCTGATGTCGTGTCTGCAAATCTCAGCATCCAGACACAGGTACAAGCAGGATTCAGGCCGAAATTTGTCTAATTCTCCGAGAAATGGCGTCACTGACTTCACGCCACAGCGTCCCATGCTGTTTCTCAGTCACGTGCTCAGCCTTGCCAGCATGTTCTGCTGTTGTTGTTTAGCTCAGCACTGCTATTTCAGCACTTCAGAGGTGAGTTAGTGGTGATTTCAGCGTCTAGTGTGGGTGTCTCCCTCGTGTATGGGTAGGGTGAGAGTAGGAAGCGGCCGGGCTCCTCGCCTCTCTCCCAGACACTCACGCTCGCCCTAGTGTACGCCGCCACACACCATACACCACTCACTGCCCACTCCCTCTATGCTGTTTTCTGTGAATTTCCTTGTGAATTCTTGCCAGAACTGTGTATCAGAGTGTCCGAGGCCACTCGAAGCCACGTGTGACCAAGCCACCTGATCAGCACGCCATGTGGGTAAGCCAGATCAGGTCACTTTGCGATGTCACCATATGACATCCATCATCATGTCACTCCAGAACGTCACCTCGCGACGTCACCCACGATGTTGCCTGACGTTCCTCGCGACGTCTGCTGACGTCACTCGCGACGTCACGCCTGACATCACCCATATGATGTCCCGAGTGCTGTAGTTTCACAGTGTGCATTTTATTTTCATTATTTTCGAGAAGTTTGAGAGAAGATATAAGTCGAGTGTTAATTATTCCTCTCAGTCAGTGTTCTCACATGTTCGAGTATTGCTTAGTGACGATTTTTACACAGAAAAGCATCATTTGCTAGTAAGCTATGTTGTACCACATGTGCAGTATGTGTGCAGTTTCTCGTGTGTCCTATGTAGCACCTGTGTGTTACTTTGTCACCCTGTGTGTGACCCGCGCCCCGCGCCCCGCGCGCTTGACAGCTGACATTTGTCAGTCCAGGCGTCAGTTACGAGCACAGAAAGCTCTTATTGTTCGCCGCTCGTAGATGCCTTTGCTGAATCGTACCCGCGACGATTCTCCCATCGAGACCGTTCCACTTCACCTCCAAGACCGTCAGTCCAGTTATTGCAGATGACCAGTCTGGGGACGCTTACACTGTCCTCTGCTGTAACTTCTACTGTCGAGAGATGTTACTCGCCAAGCCGCAGTTAAGCCTGTTGGCAGGCGACTGTCAGCCTCGTGTCACAGCTTCAGTGAGCAGCCTGCACAAAGATGATGTCACTTTGACTGCTAGCCCACTCACTGCAGTATGGTGTATGCTGTTACGACCTCCAGATGTTTCGCCAAGTCGTCCCTGTCACGACTCACTCCACACTCGTCAGTAGCGACAGCTCCAGCAACAGTACCAGTCGAGGAATGTCCTCCTGAGTCGCTTGCCAGTCCTGTCCTGTTGCGACTACTGACGACGCCTCACTTAAGGGCACCAGCAGTTGTGCCCCAGGTTGAGTGAACCCCTGCAGCGACTACTACGATGTCTGCTTTACATCCCAGAGGAGATCGTACCCTGTTACGTCACAGCTCAGCCACAGCTGTCTCCTGTGTTGCAATATGTATCCAGACACAGGAAGGCGTGCAGTGCTGCATCGACGCTCACTGCCTTAGACCACGAACCACACCGTTTTTTTCTTCACTCTCTGGAGGAAGTTTTTTTTTCTATGTCCATATGTTTATGTATATATGTATTTTTCTTTCGTGTTCTGTGACCTGTTCTTGCGAGAGAGAGACCAGAGTTTTACTGCCATTCATGGTCGGGACGACCATGGGTGCGTGACCGAGCGATGTAGACAGCCATGGTGTCTGCCAGCTGAGTTCATATTTCGCGCCATGCTAGTTTCCATAGTATTCCGCCAGAGGGCAAGCCTGTAGGCATACCCATGTGAGTCTGCCTCACCCCTGCCTCTCCCTCACTTGGCGCCCAGACTTCTCTCAGACAAGGCCTAACTCCTCTCCCTCGCAAGGCATGGCCCACGCGGGCCATGGCCACAGACACACAGCCTGTGAACTCGCACCTTTATTACAAATTAAGTAAGAAGCCTCCGAAGCCTTATCATTTCAACCACGCCTCCAAAACTCCAAATAACATATCGTTATATGCAGACCACAGTGTGGCTTGGGATCTGGCTTACCCACAAGGCGTGCTGATTACGTGGCTTGGTCACACGTGGCTTCGAGTGGCATCGGACACTCGGATACACAGTTCTGGCAAGAATTCAATAGGAAATTCACAAGAAACAGCAGAGAGGGAGTGAGAGCTGTGGTGAGTGGAGTGTGTGGCATACACTAGGGCGAGCGTGAGTGTCTGGGTGAAAGTCGAGGAGCCTGGCCGCTTCCTACTCTCACCCTACCCATACACGAGGGAGACACCCACACTAGACGCTGAAATCACCACAAACTCACCTCTGAAGTGCTGAAATAGTAGTGCTGAGCTTAACAACAACAGCAGAACATGCTGGCAATGTCGTGTCAGTATTATATATACACTTGTGTAGTGTATCAGCATTCATCTTAAGTTATACAGCTGGTCCCTTTGCGTGTGACGTCACGATACCCGCTGACGTCAGAGGCTTAGCGCATGTGCGTAGCCATGCATAGGCGGGCACCCTCACAAGTGATAGACCTACAAGCTGAACGGACGTGGCTGGGATCTCTCCTCACAGACAAGTAAATATATCGTAACCATCCTTACAAGGAGTGTCTTTGACAACCTACTTATCTCTCCCAAGACCCACACAATAAGTGGTGCCAGCGGTGTGCTGTAATTTTTATCGATTACGCTGTTATAGAGAGATAGACGACGACAAGCAAGCAAACAGCCTTGTGCCTCCAGACGACCACGTTACCAGTTAGCTACACCCAAGCAGAGTCTACAATATCTACAGTATCTCCTGGTCAGCTAAGTGCTTCATATGTTAATTTGTTAAAACCTACGAGGGGATGATCCGGGTTTTGCAAATTCTGAACGAGTAAGCCAGTTTGTGAGGGGAGAGTACCATATCCAGCCAGTAAGCCACCACCAGTTACGTAAGCCTAGGCTTAAGCCAGCTTCTACCTTGCTGTGCTAATTTGTAACAAGATTCCAAGCCAGCCAATCTGTGTGAAAGAATTCTACTAAGCCAGCAAGCCACTCTGCTGTCTGAGAAGTAAGCCACGTGAGTTCAGTTCACGCATTTTACCGCCCTTGTACTCCAGTGTATTGCTGTTCTGAGTGACAATACCATCCCTGTGGTATCCTGGGTTATTCAAGCCACCCTGGGTTAAATTACCGTGTGTTTTTATAAACGGTGTAAGACCCAGGCGCTCGGGAAGCGGTGTAGGCCTACTCCACCCCCCCCTACACCACCCACGCAAAGGCGGGCGCCATTACCCACGTGTCTCCACCCCCACACAAAGCATTAAGTGTGGATTATTTCACCCTTAACTGGGTCCTGCAAGCAGTTTATTGGCTACGAACCGGGTCGAGCGTCCTGAGTGTGTTTCTTCTGAACTATTTGAGCCAACATTATAAAGCCTAGGGTTCGTAGTTCATCGGTTTATGCACATTACTTCAAGTTATCAACGAGTGGACCAGACGTAAACATCCTCCACCACCACCACCACGCTTCAGTCAAGTTTTCCACCCTAGAGACAATTACCATGTTGTTGTTTTCTTTTTCAGATAATCTAGAGACAATTTTGTGTGTTGAGACAATTTTTGCCAGTTAAAGTAAATTTGAGTTATCCTGGGAAGTGTTCTGTGTTAAATTAATTACTTACATTAATTTTTTATTTCACTAGTATTGTCTCTTGTTAATTATTGCATTATAATTTCTGTGAATTTCGTTGTGTTACTAAGTTTGCAGTAAGTACAGATTTGTTAAAGTTATCTACTGTTCCAATATTCCACCAAGCAGTAATTTTAAAAGATTTTAATTTTTTTTTCTCCCAGCATTGTCCATGTGTTGCTTAATTTTTTTCCCTTGTTAATTGTGTTTCACCAAGTGTTCTATCCCAGAGTTATCATTTTTTATTCATTTACCCTTGTTTGTTAATGTTAATTGTGTAATTAATTAATTTTGCTTGCCCCAGTAACTACATATTGTTTTCTCCTCCAAGCAATTTTTTACCTTTTACCAGTGATAGTATTGCTAATTCTTATGTGTTGCAGTCAGTGTAATTATTCCCATTGCACCCGATATTGTTTTGTGTACTTGTTATTTCTTTTTGTATAGTGCTAATGTGAATTACTTTTGCAGACTAGTGACATAATTTACTGAAGATATTAGTTTGCTCCAATAAATATATATATATTTATAGTCAACAAGAACATGACTTTCTGTATACAGTAAGTTATCTGTTCTGTGCCTTTGATGTTAGTATCTTCCAGCTCATGTAAGTGTTAAAACCAATTTATTGTCATTAATTTTCATTTGTTTTCATGTGTTGTTGAACAAATTCACTCTTAAGTTTGATTAAAGTCAGTGTTCTTAGTAAATTGTTCCAGTAACTGTTTCATTGAGTTACCTTGCTTGCTTGCAATTAAGAGTAAGAGTGTTCAAACTATTTTATTTCTAATATCTTTGTGTTGTGTGAAAATAATTTACCCCAGTGTGATTTTTAAATCAATCATTCCTGAAATTGATTTTTTGTAAATTAAATTCCCCAGTATTCACCTTGTTTTTATCAATTTTGTGGTGTTTAATTGCTCTAGTAACTTGTAATTTCCTAAGAGTAATAAGTAATATTCCAGTGAACTTTCTAAGTGATTCAAGCAGTAAAGTTATTTTAATTTGTTGCCAGTGAATAATTTTATTGACTTGTTTTATTAGATTGTTGCTCTTGCCATAACCATTATTGAATTCTTTTCCTTTCAATTAGTTGTGCATTTAATTTTTTTTATTGTGTTGCAATTTTGTTGATATTTAAAAGAAAAGAAAACTCATTTTGCAATTAATCCAAGTTAAAGCTAGAGTGTTTTTATCTTAGTGTGTTGAATTTTCTTGCCAAGTCAATTTCCAGTGAGTTATCTTTTCTTTAGTGTTTTTGTGCCATTATTTATCGTTACTTATGCAGAATAGTTAATAATTCTACCAGTTAAGCTATATTGTGCTGTATACTTGTGTTAATTTTGCTTCATTTCAAGTCTCGTTTAATTGCTCGAAGCCATGTCTCAAGTAAATTCAAGTGATAACTATGTGTTTGCTGCCAGTCAAGGCAATGAAGCTCAAGTAAATGTGTGCAGTATTACTGTGTGTGCTGCTATTCAGAGCCATAATGATAATGAATCAGTGAAAAGTTCTTATAGTCCCCTACTGATTGAAAGACAGTCTCTAGTCTTTGAGCAATGTGTTTGTTCTCCCAGCTTGTATCAGAGAATTGCCAGAGTGATGCGGAATGTAAAGTTCAGATTAGTTCTTGTAGATAGTATGTGTTTTAATTGTTAACGTTGCCGAGCGGTAAGGCACTAGTAAAAGTACTGTCACTCCTGTCTGGAACTCAGTCCCTACAATATCTTGCATGCAAGATAGCGTTCAGATGCCTAGGGTGCCGGAGGTATCCCGGACCGCCTTGAGTACTGAGTCTATCCTTGCAATGTTGCTAGTTCAAGTAGTAGTTCCTCTCCAGGGGACGCTTTGTTGAAGAAAGACTATTTGAATGAGTTATAGCATCTCTCGCTGATGCAAAAGTAATTGCAGAAAGCCGTTTCTGTTGCTAGTGTATTCATTAGAGTGCCAGTTGTTGTCCCTGGTGTTCCAGATAGTGATCCTTCCAGTTGACAGTAAGCTTTTGCAGAGTAAAGTGTCGTGTGTCGAGTAATTCTTACCTGCAGTAAGAGATAGTGAGAGCCGTTCTCCTTTGCTCATACTTTGTGTTATTGAGCTAACTATTTCAACCGGGGAGAGATCCATCCACTCTACCGAGCCTGTTTATTCCTTCAGTAGGAAAGTGATTATAAGTTAATCAAAACCGAGTTTGTTCATTCCTTCAGTAGGAAAGTGATCATAAGTTGTGAGCTAAAGATAGAAAATTAGAAAATCCAGACTAGAACTGACGTTATTGACTGTGTGTTTTGTTATCAGATTTCTAGTATCTAGTAAGATTTTTGTGTGTTCAAGTTCTCTCCGAGTTCTGAGTTTTAACAGTTGATAGTGTGCACCGAGTCTCTCTTTTTCTGTTAAAACTTCTTCCTTGTAAATATATTTATTCTCCCTCAGAACCCGCTGAGTGCATGAATACAGATTGATCGATCAAATTTGCAAATTGTAATTGTAATATATATAATCCATTATATCTAGATCCTTTTATAATTCTCTTAAGTACCATTAACTCAAGAAGTGCGATAGTAAGATTAATCTTGATTAGTTCTAAGTTATAATGTGTTTGCTATTGTATAGATTCACCCAGTGCCACCTGTCTGTTCAGCCTATAGAGTTGTCTAATATGCCGAGACGTCATACGATAACATGGCCGAGCTGTCGTGTCAGTATTATATATACACTTGTGTAGTGTATCAGCATTCATCTTAAGTTATACAGCTGGTCCCTTTGTGTGTGACGTCACGATACCCGCTGACGTCAGAGGCTCAGCGCATGTGCGTAGCCACGCATAGGCGGGCACCCTCACAAGTGATAGACCTACAAGCTGAACGGACGTGGCTGGGATCTCTCCTCACAGACAAGTAAATATATCGTAACCATCCTTACAAGGAGTGTCTTTGACAACCTACTTATCTCTCCCAAGACCCACACAATAGCAACGCTGAACACGTGACTGAGAAACAGCATGGGACGCTGTGGCGTGAAGCCAGTGACGCCATTTCTCGGAGAATTAGACAAATTTCGGCCTGAATCCTGCTTGTACCTGTGTCTGGATGCTGAGATTTGCAGACACGACATCAGGATAACTCGTTGAGAGACGGATGCTTCTTGTAGAGACTGATGAAGTGGTCGATAACTTCAGTCCTCTTCCTCCCCTCGCTGGCACACACAACTGCTGCGAGGCACCACTGTCACCATTTATAACGATGTTATTTGGCGTTTTGGAGGCGTGGTTGAAATGATAAGGCTTCGGAGGCTTCTTACTTTATTTGTATAAAGGTGCGAGTTCACAGGCTGCGTGTCTGTGGCCATAACCCAGGGCCATGAGCCGTGCGAGTGAGAGACGAGTTAAGCCTGTTGACTGACTGATGTCTAGGCGCCAAGTGAGAGTGGGCCAGGGCGGGTCTGGTAGACATGGGTACGCCTACCAGGCTTGCCCTCTGGCGGAAACTATGGAAACTAGCATGGCACGAAATATGAACTCAGCTGGCAGACAGCATGGGCTGTCTATGCAGACAGTCAGGCTGTCTACAGTACCACAGGGGTTGCAACACTACCTGAACGCACCACTAGGGTTATAACAGTACCTGAGCATACCACTGGGGTTATAACAGTACCTGAGCGTACCACTGGGGTTGTAACACTACCTGAGCGTACCACTGGGGTTGTAACACTACCTGAGCGTACCACTGGGGTTGTAACAGTACCTGAGCATACCACTGGGGTTGTAACAGTACCTGAGCGTACTACTGGGGTTGTAACAGTACCTGAGCGTACCACTGGGGTTGTAACACTACCTGAACGTACCACTAGGGTTATAACAGTACCTGAGCGTACCACTGGGGTTGAAACAGTACCTGAGCGTACCACTGTGATTGTAACACTACCTGAGCGTACCACTGGGGTTGTAACAGTACCTGAGCGTACCACTGGGGTTGTAACACTACCTGAGCGTACCACTGGGGTTGTAACACTACCTGAGCGTGCCACTGGGGTTATAACAGTACCTGAGCGTACCACTGGGATTATAACAGTACCTGAGCGTACCACTGGGGTTGTAACAGTACCTGAGCGTACCACTGGGGTTGTAACAGTACCTGAGCGTACCACTGGGGTTGTAACACTACCTGAACGTACCACTAGGGTTATAACAGTACCTGAGCGTACCACTGGGGTTGAAACAGTACCTGAGCGTACCACTGGGGTTGTAACACTACCTGAGCGTACCACTGGGGTTGTAACACTACCTGAGCGTACCTCTGGGGCTGAAATATGTAAAGCAGTTATGAACGAATTATCTATTCGACAAATTGACATTTCAAAAGTAGTATCCGTTACAACAGATGGTTCACCCAGCATGATTTGTAAGGTTACAACAGATGGTGCACCTAGCATGATTGGTAAGGTTACAACAGATGGTGCACCCAGCATGATTGGTAAGGTTACAACAGATGGTTCACCCAGCATGACTGGTAAGGTTACAACAGATGGTGCACCCAGCTTGATTGGTAAGGTTACAACAGATGGTGCACCCAGCATGATTGGTAAGGTTACAACAGATGGTACACTCTGCGTGATTGATATTGCTACAACAGATGGTGCACCCAACATGATTGGTAAGGTTACAACAGATGGTGCACCCAGCATAATTGGTAAGGTTACAACATATGGTGCACCCAGCATGATTGGTAAGGTTACAACAGATGGTGCACCTATCATGATTGGTAAGGTTACAACAGATGGTACACCCTGCGTGATTGGTATTGTTACAGTAGATGGTGCACCCAGCATGATTGGTAAGGTTACAACAGATGGTGCACCCAGCATGTTTGGTAAGGTTACAACAGATGGTGCACCCAGCATGATTGGTAAAGTTACAACAGATGGTGCACCCTGCATGATTGGTAAGGTTACAACAGATGGTGCACCCAGCATGATTGGTAAGGTTACAACAGATGGTACACCCTGCATGATTGGTAAGGTTACAACAGATGGTGCACCCAGCATGATTGGTAAGGTTACAACAGATGGTGCACCCAGCATGATTGGTAAGGTTACAACAGATGGTGCACCCAGCATGATTGGTAAGGTTACAACAGATGGTGCACCCAGCATGATTGGTAAGGTTACAACAGATGGTGCACCCAGCATGATTGGTAAGGTTACAACAGATGGTACACCCAGCATGATTGGTAAGGTTACAACAGATGGTGCACCCAGCATGATTGGTAAGGTTACAACAGATGGTACACCCAGCATGATTGGTAAGGTTACAACAGATAGTGCACCCAGCATGATTGGTAAGGTTACAACAGATGGTACACCCAGCATGATTGGTAAGGTTACAACAGATGGTGCACCAGCATGATTGGTAAGGTTACAACAGATGGTGCACCCTGCATGATTGGTAAGGTTACAACAGATGGTGCACCCAGCATGATTGGTAAGGTTACAACAGATGGTGCACCAGCATGATTGGTAAGGTTACAACAGATGGTGCACCCTGCATGATTGGTAAGGTTACAACAGATGGTGCACCCAGCATGATTGGTAAGGTTACAACAGATGGTACACCCTGCATGATTGGTAAGGTTACAACAGATGGTGCACCCAGCATGATTGGTAAGGTTACAACAGATGGTGCACCCAGCATGATTGGTAAGGTTACAACAGATGGTGCACCAGCATGATTGGTAAGGTTACAACAGATGGTGCACCCTGCATGATTGGTAAGGTTACAACAGATGGTGCACCCTGCATGATTGGTAAGGAAGCAGGATTTGTAAATCTGTTTGCAGATGTTGGTCATCCAGTGATAGGCTTTCATTGCATCATACACGAGGCTTTATGTGCAAAAGTTGGTCTAAAAGAACTTCAAGAATTAAAGCAGCCACCAAGATTGTTAATTACATTTCTGTACGTGCTTTGAATAAAAGACAATTTCAGAATTTCTGAAGGATGTGGATTAGGTGTACAAAGGACTAACAATGTACAACAATGTTCATTGGCTTAGTCGAGGATTTGTTTTGAAACGATTTGTTGAATGTCTAGATGAGATAAATCTCATTTTGAGTAACTAACAAGTGTCTTATAAAGAAATGTCTGATGTCGTGTGGGCTTGTATACTGGTGTTTTCTCAGATTTTTGCCAACATTTTTAAATTATTTGAACATTAAATTACAGGGCTCTGGTAAGACATTTGATGTTATGTTTGATTATATAAAGGCATTTGAAATGAAGCTATGGGTTTTTAAGAGGGATGTAGATAGTGAGAGGTTTAGATACTTTCCAAACATAAAGAGATACATCAATGATCTCCCAAAGGATGACAAAACAGAGCCAGTGTCTTCAAACACTATTTTTAAACATCATTGAGTCAACTGTTGAGCAGTTCTCTACAAGATTTGCTAAGTTCACAGAAATTGAAGAGACTGCAAAATTCTTTAAGTTTCCAGACAGTATAAAACTGGATGAACTAAACTTGCAGATGTTTTAATGGATAGATATGGAGGATTTTGAAATGCAGTTGATTGAATTTCAAAGTAGCTGAATTTGAAGATAGAAATTTTTTTGACCTCAGAGCTAACTTGGAAAATATTGAAAATGTTAGAGACGAGAGTAACAGAGAGAAATGCGGAAAACGAGGTATTAAGAACTTGGAATACTATTGCACAAAATTTTGTCTGTCTGAAGATCCTTGCAACACCATTACTATCCGTTTTTTCGTCTACTTATTCTTGTGAATCACTGAACTTAGTTAAGTCTCGTAATAGGAGTAGTCTTACGGATGTAACTAGTAGCGCTGCATATATCTCAAGGTTACAAAATATAAGACTGATATACATTATCTCTCATCAGTGGTGCACCACCACAAGTCTCATTGATGGTAAATAAATAATAGGTTCACAATTTTTCTCTCTCAAGTTTTGATTTGATGTTTTCTGCTAAAATGTTAAATATTCACTTTTGTTTAATATAATATGTAGTTTTGTAGGTAAAATAATTATACTGTATTTTCTGTGTGATTTTTATGTATCATTCTTAAGGGATTAAAAATCAACAAAAGAATATCTTTAATTTTATATTATATTGTTGTGTTTTAGTCAAGTAAAACGATTATATCATTGAGAATTGTAATGTATTGGAAAACATGAAAAACCTAATTGATCTAATAAATAAATCAAAATATTGTTTACTTTTTGCTGATGCTAAAAACAGCGTTTTTAAATTGTGTGGATGTATATCGCAGGCATCTGTGCCTCTGTTATACTTGTTAAGTTATGTAGGTGTTTCTGGCGCCACTGTATTGTTAACCACGGTGCTCTTCCTAGTGCCCGTCTTATTTTTCACTTTCCCAACATTCATATAAAAACTGGTATTTCCTCTAAAAAGGATATATTTTTGTGAGTGTTTCTGTCGTTTGCTACGTGTGTAATGCTCACCCACCGATTAAACATCACATTGCAGGTGAAGGTGGAAATATTGGCACATGGATCATGACACCACCAATGGTGCAGGTAGCACTGTATTCCACGCACATTTCGCTTAAAAGCATTGTTACACTGTTATGCTGTGGTACTCACCGTTAAAAATTATCCACGCTATCAAGAGGGAAGAGCGACCTTTAAACTGTAATCAGGCCATGTAAAGTAGCACCTGATTAATGTTAGCCACACCACAATTTCACGAAAAGTGGTGGAATAATCTTTCGAATCGGCGGACTATATATCCGCTTTTCTTGGAACGGATACTTGATAAATGAGGATGAGGAACAGGATGGGGATATGAGGATGAGGAAGAGGATGGTGAGCGAGTACTGTGCCTTGGGGAACCGACCTTTTCACGTCGCCGCCTCAGACTTTATTCTGTTTACTATTACTCTTTGTATTTCATTTGTTAGAAAGTTATAGATCCATCTACCAACTTTTCCTGTTATTCCTTTATCACGCATTTTGTTCGCTGTTATACCATGGTCGCACTTGTCGAAGTCTTTTGCAAAGTCCGTGTATACTACATCTGATTTTTTTTTATCCTCTAAAGCATCCAAGACCTTGTCATAGTGATCCAGTAGTTGGGACAGTCTTGAGCGGCTTGCTTTAAACCCGTGTTGCCCTGGGTTGTGTAGCTGATGATTATCTAGATGGGTGGCGATCTTGCTTCTTAGAACCCTTTCAAAGATTTTAATATGGGATGTCAGTGCTTTCAGTATGTAACTCTTTGTAACTGTTGTAGTGCCTCCTTTGTGGACTGGGGCTATGTCTGTAGTTTTTAGTGACTGTGGGATGACCCATGTCTATGCTTCCTCTCCCTAGAATGCTAAACGCACGTGAAAGCGGATTCTTGCATTATTTGATGAACACTGAGTTCTATGAGTCTGGGCCTGGGGCAGAGTGCATGGGCATGTCATTTATTGCCTTTTCGAAGTCTTGTGGTGTTAGGATAATATCGGAGATTTTTAGATTGACCGAATTTTGAGTCTCAGTCAGGTTAAAGGCTCACTAAACACAGAGTCTTATTCTGACTTTAGTATCTAACTCATTTCTTTGCTGTCATCTGTGTAAGTCCCATATCGTCTAAGCAGAGTTAATACTGGATGTTATTTTCGTCTAAGATTTGGCTTTAAGTTCTTCATGAGTGTCTTCTCTCCTGTATGATTTTTTAAGCTTAGGTTCGATATTTGCTATTTCTCTCACCAGTGCCTCCCTTCGTATTTCCCTTTCAGCAGCTCTGTGATTCTTCGCCTTCGCCTGTATAAGAACAGTCTCTATCTCTCTAGTTTACATCTTCTCTTCTTTTTTCTTAAAGTAATGTGCCTTGAGCATACCTCAAGTGCCATAGAGTTAATTCTTCCTTGGCAAAGGTTCGGATCCGCGTTGTTTAAGATACCTTTCTAGCTTGTTTCATTAGATATCACTGTGTTTTTATTATAGAAGTTGAATTTTGTGAAGGCACAATGTTAGTAAGCATTTCTTCAGCCACAGAGAAGTCAGGAAGTGGAATAGTCTAGAGAAAGATATAGTGGAGGCAGGAACCATACATAGTTTTAAGACAAGGTATGATAAAGCTCATGGAGCAGGGAGAGCAGAGACCCAGTAGCGGACAGCGAAGAGGCGGGGCCAGGAGCTGAGTATCGACCCCTGCAACAACAATTAGGTGAGTACAATTAGGTGAGTACTGCGCATACATGTTTGTACCTCTATTACGTTGTGATTGTCGTGTATTGTCTTTGATACTGTTATATTTCGTATCAGATCATCAATGTTAGGGAAGATGGGGTCCAGTGTATTTTCCAGTCTTGTTGGCTATATTATTTGCTGGTTTAAGGTGAATTTGGTTCAGAGATGTAATAACTCATGTGTGTGTGAATTTCCATCTGAGTTGCCTCCTGGGATTATCTCTGCTAAAACATTATTTGCTACATTACTCCCATTTAGGTGTCTTCGGTTGAAATCTTCCCGAAACAAGATGTTTGTGGCAGGAGTTGCGAGATTTTCCAGTGGTCAATTTTGAGAGGCTGTTAGAGGAATTGTCGGGAAGTTGCATCCGGAGGCTTGCTTTTTGGAAGCTCGTAAGCATCCAAAAAGCACTGAACAACCACTCGTAGATATCACAGGAGAGTGGTACAAAGCTGGTGACCAAAGCTGCAAGGAGTGAGATGGAGCTAGGCGGGCACCGTGACTCAGGACACTGCACACAACTCAAATCACAGAAATTCCTAAAAGTTTTACCATCGCTGTCACCATCTGTTGAGATTATTTTTATCACGGGGGAGCGTTAATTAAACCCGTACGGATAATACAGCGCCTGTAAGGGGGATGGAAAGCATTCAGGCTCAATTCAGGGAACTGGAGCACAGATTCAATTCTCTAGATCAAGGGCCCCCTCACCAGTATCAAAAAACCTCCCTTGAGGGGCCATTTGACGTGAGGTTCAGGGTTCGGATCGAATGGTGCAGCGGAGTGGTACACAACTCCTCGCTGAGTTTTATTGTGGATGTCTCGTCGTCTCCCACCGTATCCTACGTGTATCCGTTCAGACAGACGCCTACATCTTAACTGTTGGTTGTACCCCATGGGCAAGAGAGAGCTTTTTGAACTGGTGGCCAGTGTCAGTGACCCTAACATTCCTAAGCTGCGCCACTTACAGTACCAGATCATTTGTCAGAGATCTTAAAATTCGTATATGCTTTTACCCAGATTAGGGAAGCATTTTATTAACAATAATTAAGTCCCTCAAAACAAATATGATGGGAAAATACTCAGGGATCACCAACTATATATTAGATAATAAACATTGTTAAACATACAGTCTCTATTAAAAGAACAGAGGTTACAAATCCATCTAGCTGACATCTAGAAGACATCAAAGAAATTCTAGACATTGAAATAAGATATGCTGAGTAAGGTGTCACGTACCTTCCAAGGCGTTGCACAGTCAGTCTTGTACAATCTGACGAACATGTCTGGGACACCACGCAGGGATGTCAACAAGCCAGCAGGAAACACACCAGTGTATGACCCTCCCACACTCTCACTGCTACTGACGTCCACACACCCACTCTCATCGCTCGTGTAGTGAGCGTACGAGCTGAACTGTCGGCAAATACCAAATGAATAAACGTTAATATTGGTGAAGGGCTCTTCATCCAAGTAAACAGAACTACCCTCCCCTTTATTGGAATGACCTTGATTTCCTTACGTCCATATGTAAAATATTATTAGGTATCCCCAAAGGAGAACCTTAAATTAGTTGCTTGACTTTTTATGTTTTTTTTTTTCATTTTTCTTACTAGAACTTTTCATTTTTATCTCTCTTAGTAAGACGAGACGATCTCATTCAATCGGCTTAAAATTTTCAATTCTAGTGTACTGTAAACTGGCCGAGATTCTTGGAACTATTTGACATGTGCAGGTACCTCATGACCAGAGTTGTAGAACCCATTCTCTGCTTCCTAGAATACTTCGACAGCTTCCAGAAACCTCTGCACCTTATCTTCAGACATTCAGAAACGGTGCCTTCTATTTCGACGATAGCAAAGAGTGATAGTCGCAACCAGGCCCTTGGCCTGGTGACGAAAGCTCTCGCTTCACACGGTGAGGGTCCGGGTTCAATTCCCAGCAGGGGGTTGGAAACACTGGGCGTGTTTCCTTACACGGGTTGTCTGTGTTCACTCATCAGTTAAAAGGGGTACCTGGGTGTTAGACGACTGGTGTGGGTCGCATCCTGGGACAAAAGTGACGTAATTTGCGCGAGGTGCTCTGCATAACAAGTAGCTTTCTGTATAGTTATGTCACTGATGTCAGCTAGGCCTGATACTTTGTTCATGTACTTGTAGAAATACAGATATTATTTTAATTATTATTATTATTATTATTATTATTATTATTATTATTATTATTATTATTATTATTATTATTATTATAGTTGATGTATCTTTGGCCATAATAGTTGTCATTAAGTTTTATTTGTTAGGGCAAATTTATTAATGCACTAAATTAGTTTGTAAAGTTTGTAACCATAGGAATTCCTTTGATATCTGGTGAATGCTTCTTCTTGTCTGCTTCAGATTCTCAGACATGGGTTGTTCCCAATTTCCAAATTTTAATAAATAAATAGCGATACAGATGTCCATTCAGTAACTATAGAGTGCCTCGCCTTATCGGCTTCAAAATATTAATGATGATTCACTCCATAAATTTAGAGAATTCAGGTGAAAATTTGAAATTTTAATGACGATGGAAAATTTGGAATCGTTGGATTAAGTACCATTACTAGAGAATTCATTTTCTGATAGGTTTCAAACTGTCAGTGTTGATGGGCGTTATGATGGACGAGCTAAGTAAATTTCTACTTCCTGTTAAGAAACACTACTGAAGCAGCAGTGTTTCTTAACAGGAAGTATTTTCATATTGAATTTGGCCTTGTACATGACACTTCGTTAATTTCAATAATTTACCAAATTAGATTTTCTTAAAAAAAACACAAAATCAAATATTTTTCCTAGAGAATTGTAAAGATACGGAAAAAAAGAAAATTAAGAATTAATATAAGATTGCATTTATTTTATTTATTTATTTATTCGCGTTTAGCTAAATTTTAAATACTGTTGGGTAATGTGAGGGGTCACTCTGATGAATATAATGTGTGGCTAACTACCATCTATTTAGCATGACCAGCAAGCATACGGCAGCACACTATTCTGCTCAGAGTGACTATCAGTCCGAGTTGTACCACATGGGATGAGGACATTCCAGATGTGCAGTGTACCACATGGGATGAGGACATTACTGACGTGCAGTGTACCACATGGGATGAGGACATTCCAGATGTGCAGTGTACCACATGGGATGAGGACATTACTGACGTGCAGTGTACCACATGGGATGAGGTCATTACTGACGTGCAGTGTACCACATGGGATGAGGTCATTCCAGATGTGCAGTGTACCACATGGGATGCGGTCATTACTGACGTGCACTGTACCACAAACTCATCACACAACAGTTTGATTGGTGAGACATCCCATTTCGCATATTATGGCTATGACAAGCGTTTGTTGTATGAAATTCTGCTTGCTCCGCCTCAGCCTATATATGACACTGACAATGTCAGCGTCAGCAGGATGCGGACCTCACTGCTTGTCTTTCAGAGACTACGAGAACACCTCAAGAAAGCGACAGATAAGTTTACGTCTAATCGTAACACTATTGTAAGGAGAGTAAGGTTGAACCAGGTTGCAAAGTAATGTTGCAAAATCCTACGCAAACCCCTGGTATGTATACGCTAGTTTACAAATTTGTTGGTCCTTACGGTGTTCTCAGACACCTCCACGACAACAAGTTCGAGGTGAGGGAGACTGCCACAGGAACGACCAAGGAAGCTCACCTTGACCACATGAAGTACATTTACAATGTGCAAGCCGAGGCTGAGCTGGAGCAACGTGCGTTGCAAAGCCACAACCAGACTAATACTAGTGATAGTTTGTCTACTTCCCTTCCCTCTGCTACTACGACCAATGACAGTCCTGTACAGCCACATACCTATGGTCTCAGACCCAGGACAGTAGTACATTTCTGTGACATTTACGTACTTGTTGACTTGTCCGACTACTATGCTGACTATGCTAACTGAAAATGGGCATCAATGCTCATACACTGTATACCAAGTCCAAATAGCGAGGTCAGGGTGGACAATACCATGTATATGTAATCTATGTCTTTCTAAGGGTACCCGTAGTGTTGTTATAATAAATGTCCTTGTAAATAATGTCACTGCAAGTTTGTTGAACGCAGCGTGTATTTTAATGTCTGTTTTATAGGACAGGACAAGGTTGCTCCTTTATGGCAGATGTGAGGATGGTTCAGTGTCCCTTGATGTGTTTACAAGTCTGATGTCCACAGCCCAGGGAACAACCTGTATGTAAGAAGATTTAGGTTCCAGTGCTGGCATCTCCTGGCTTCACCCTCCACTATGCTGACTGAGCACGCCGTTTTCTCTTCAGCCTGATATATGGGAAAGTTTTAGAGGCCTGCTACAATTATATAAATTTTGGGGTAAGCCAAAGCCATTCCTGCAGGGATTAATTCCTTTGTTTTCCCCCTTCTTCCCACCTGTAGTGTCGTGACGAGACGACACGAGGTTCGTGGCTGAGCTAAATGTAGACAGTAAGCCTACTGCTACTTCTCATAGTCCTCCCTAGGAGCGAATTTGTTGTGGACCTAGTTCCCCTCAATGCCCACCAGAGGGCACTGCCTCAAGTTAGACATGCACAGCCATGCCTCGCTCTCACTCCTGGACCTGCGGCCTTCCAGTTTACTAGCTTCCCTCCCGGACTGGTTTTGGCACACCCCACACTGCCCGCTGTGAACTGGAAGGCCGCAGGTCAAGAAGTGAGAGCGAGGTATAGCTGTGTATGTCTAACTTAAGCCAATGACTGGTGGGCATTCAGGAGAACTAGGCCCACAACAAATTCGCTCCAAGGAGGGGGGGACTATGAGAAGTAGCAGTAGGCTTACTGTCTACAAGCACTCCATTCTTAATCCTTTACCGGGTAGGCCCTAACTTCCTCCAAGACGATGAATTAGACACATGTGCAACACTTGGGTATCTTTATTAAGGAAACATATCGCCATGCAGTGGCTTCATCAGTCCTATACAAAAAAGAATGGTGAAGATCAGAAGGAGTTTGAGGTAATCAGTCCCTCAGCCTGGAGTGATATAATCAGTCCAGTTATCTTGAAAAGAATACAGCGATGCGCGAAGTTGTTTACATACTGTAGACAGGTGAGGTGAAGCAGTCGTAGGAGATATCACAGTGAACAAATCCACATGTGGAAGTATGTCATGCCTGTAGGTTAGGCAAGTGACGAATTCCCTGTATCAAGATCCCAAGATGTTGCTGTGTCTGACAGGAATGTTGACCAATGATTCAGAAAACCGACAAGTTGATGAATTAGACACATATTCAACACTTAGGCATCTTTAATAAGGAAACGTTTCGAAACGCAGTGGCTTCATCAGTCCTATACAAAGAAGAATGGTGAAGATCAGAAGGAATTTGAGGTAATCAGTCCCTCAGCCTAAAGTCGATGTAATCAGTCTATCAGTCTTGAAAAGAATACAGTATATGAGTGATCTTCACCATTCTTCTTTGTATAGGACTGATGAAGCCACTGTGTGGCGAGACGTTTGCTCAATAAAGATACCCAAGTGTTGCTCATGTGTCTAATTCATCAACTTGCCGGTTCTCTAAACCATTTATTTACATTCCTCCAAGATGCATCAGATCAGCTGCAAATTATCAACCCAGGTCAACTATTAGTAAATGGAGGTTCATGGAAAACTTTACAATTCTTGACACCTGGGCCCTATATGTAAATTTTGGATATCCTTCCCACATATAAGCTTGCCCAAAAATATATGAAGCACTCGCAAAAGGAAACATCAAAATGAGTAATTTTGAATCAATCCTATTATGAATTTACACGATCTCATATGGAGGCTGTGATAATCTATACGTTGAGGAAGCACCTAGAAACCTAGAGACATGTCTTAAATAACACACATATACATGGAGATGCGCCAGAACAATGAATGTGTACAACAAATGAACACCTGCAGCTTATGGTATACAGAGACGCTTATTCATTGACTCAGAAATCAGATACTCCCTGAATTTTTTGCACGAATGCTCCATAAAATGATTGACCTAACCTTCACCTAGCAATTACAAATAACCTCTTCTACTTCCACTGTATCGTCTCTACTGCAACAACATCGGGCTAATGCTCTGCCTCCCACACCTCACTTTGGTTCATTTATATACTCTGTGCTTTCTTGTTCTATTTGTATTAGTTATAAAGCTACTAGTTACTGAAACGAAAGATGGACAAATAAACGAATGGAAGCCAGTTGAAAACTGCGATTAAATGCCACAATGAGTTGGTTATCTCGAATTAGTAGAAAATTTATCACTATTTACAAGAAACAAAACACTTCTCACTTGTACGTAATTATGCAAATGGTATAAATTGTCAATAATATTCTGCATAATGATTTTCTAGAATAACTAAGGAAATAAAACGTTAAATGCTTCACCTTTCTTCCAGCGTCGTCGTGTGTATCAGCTCTCAGTGTGAGAGGTGTGTGTGGTGGCAGCCCTGAAACACGGATGCTGGGAAGAACATCTTGAAGACACACCAGCGGCTTCACTTCCAGCACCAGGCCTCTCAGTGCTTCGTCAGGGCCTTTTGTCTCTTCAGTACTTCTCACTGCCTTGGCAGAGCCTCCTACTGCCTCACCAGGGCTACCTACTGCCTCACCAGAGCTACCTACTGCCTCACCTGGGCCTCCTACGCCCCAGCAGTGCTGCCTTGTTTTGGTACGTCTGTCATGCTTTACCAGAAAGTTCACAATGACTTGTCTGAACGACTCCTCGTCAAGATAATCACCACTGTGAGGAAGAAAAGCCAATGATATCCTTATCACATCATGACAATTCACTTTACTATCTTCCCTGCTATCCAAGTCATTGGCACTATGACTAGAGAAACAAAATTGTTATTATTACAGTTATGGAGGAGTTCTAACCCATGGGGATCATACAAGTTTGATCTGAGGAAGTGGAAGGTTGTTTCAATCCCTTGGGCTAAGAGAATATTAATATTAAAGCTCTCTCGACTTGAAGACTTAACAACGAAACGAGAGTTTTTTAAAGAGGGATGAGAAAGCAGTTTCTCTTGTCAGTGATAACACATTCAGTTAGATATCGCCTCATGGAGTTAGAATTATGAATAATCATGTTATTCATGAACAAGCTTTAAATCAGTATTTTAAAAAAAATCAGTATTAGATAGTTGAAAATAAAATTGTAAAATATTGTAGTGAAGTATTGGTATTGTAGTGAAGTATTGGTATTGTAGTGAAGTATTGGTATTGTAGTGAAGTATTGGTATTGTAGTGAAGTATTGGTATTGTAGTGAAGTATTGGTATTGTAGTGAAGTATTGGTATTGTAGTGAAGTATTGGTATTGTAGTGAAGTATTGGTAGCTAAATACTGTAATAAAGGAATCTAGATATTGTGGTAAAAGTAGCTTAGTATTATAGTAAAGGAAGATAGATACTGTAAAAGTTCCCAAGTATTGTAGTAAAAGTTCCCAAGTATTGTAGTAAAAGTTCCCAAGTATTGTAGTGAATAAAAATATTGTAGTAAAGGTAGGTTAGTATTGTAGTATAGGAAGTTTGATACTATAAAAGTTGCCAAGTATTGTAGTAAACGTTGTTAAGTATTGAAGTAAACGTTGTTAAGTATTGAAGTAAACGTTGTTAAGTATTGAAGTAAACGTTGTTAAGTATTGAAGTAAACGTTGTTAAGTATTGAAGTAAACGTTGTTAAGTATTGAAGTAAACGTTGTTAAGTATTGAAGTAAACGTTGTTAAGTATTGAAGTAAACGTTGTTAAGTATTGAAGTAAACGTTGTTAAGTATTGAAGTAAAGGAGGAAAAATATTGTGGTGTCTGCTGCCAATAATTGTTGTGAAGATAACAAAGTACTGTAGTAAAGGTAGGCAAATTGTACGGTAACTCTGGCCAATTATAACAGTAAAGCAAAGTATTGCAGAAAATGTGGCCAAATATTTCATTAATGTAAGCAAAATTTTGTAGTAAAGATGTATTGTAGTTATGCTAGCTAGGAATTGTATTAAATCTAGCCAAGTATTGTATTAAACCTAGCCAAGTATTGTATTAAATCTAGCCAAGTATTGTAGTAAAGACAACCAAATATTGTACTGAACGAAGCTTAATATTAGTGTAACGATACTTAAAAATTGTTGTGAAGAAAAATAAATATAGTAGTAATGATATCAATAACGATGAGAAAGGATTCAAATACTGCCAAGTACGGTAGTAATGATAGCCAAGTACGGTAGTAATGATAGCCAAGTACGGTAGTAATGATAGCCAAGTACGGTAGTAATGATAGCCAAGTACGGTAGTAATGATAGCCAAGTACGAGTAAGTGAATGTAGCCAATACAGTAGTAATGATAGACCAAGTACGTAGTATATGATAGCCAAGTACGGTAGTAATGATAGCCAAGTACGTTAGTATGATAGCCAATACGTAGTAATGATAGCCAAGTACGGTAGTAATGATAGCCAAGTACGGTAGTAATGATAGCCAAGTACGGTAGTAATGATAGCCAAGTACAGTAGTAATGATAGCCAAGTACGTTAGTTATGATAGCCAAGTACGTTAGTAATGATAGCCAAGTACGGTAGTAATGACAGCCAAGTACGGTAGTAATGATAGCCAAGTACGGTAGTAATGATAACCAAGTACGGTAGTAATGATAGCCAAGTACGGTAGTAATGATAGCCAAGTACGGTAGTAATGATAACCAAGTACGTTAGTTATGATAGCCAAGTACGGTAGTAATGATAGCAAGTACGTAGTAATGATAACCAAGCAGTTATTATGATAGCCAAGTACGGTAGTAATGATAGCCAAGTACGGTAGTAATGACAGCAAGTACGGTAGTAATGATAGCCAAGTACGGTATAATGATACCAAGTACGGTAGTAATGATAGCCAAGTACGTAGTTATGATAGCCAAGTACGTTAGTATGATAGCCAAGTACGGTAGTAATGATAGCCAAGTAGATAGTAATGATACCAAGTACGTTAGTAATGATAGCCAAGTACGTTAGTAATGATAGCCAATACGGTAGTAATGATAGCCAATACGGTAGTAATGATAGCCAAGTACAGTAGTAATGATAGCCAAGTACGTAGTAATGATAGCCAAGTACGTTAGTAATGATAACCAATCGTAGTGATAATGATAGAATACCAAGTACGGTAGTAATGATACCAAGTACGGTAGTAATGATAAGCCAAATCAGTAGTAATGATAGCCAAGTACGGTAGTAATGATAGCCAAGTACGTAGTAATGATAGCCAATACGGTAGTAATGATAGCCAATACGGTAGTAATGATAGCCAAATAGTAGTAGTAGTAAATGATAGCCAAGTACGGTAGTAATGATAGCCAAGTACGGTAGTAATGATAGCCAAGTACGGTAGTAATGATAGCCAAGTACGGTAGTAATGATAGCCAAGTACGGTAGTAATGATAGCCAAGTACGGTAGTAATGATAGCCAAGTACGGTAGTAATGATAGTCAAGTACAGTAGTAATGATAGCCAAGTACGGTAGTAATGATAGCCAAATACGGTAGTAATGATAGCCAAGTACGGTAGTAATGATAGCCAAGTACGGTAGTAATGATAACCAAGTACGGTAGTAATGATAGCCAAATACGGTAGTAATGATAGTCAATGCACAGTAGTATGATAGCTAAGTACGGTAGTAATGATAGCCAAGTACGGTAGTAATGACAGCCAATACGGTAGTAATGATAGCCAAGTACGATAGTAATGATAGCGAAGTACGGTAGTAATGATAGACAAGTACAGTATTAATGATAGCCAAGCACGGTAATAATGATAGCCAAGTACGGTAGTAATGATAGCCAAGTACGGTAGTAATGATAGCTAAGTACAGTAGTAATGATAACCAAGTACGGTAGTAATGATAGTTAAGTGCGGTAGTAATGATAGTCAAGTACGGTAGTAATGATATCCAAGTACAGTAGTAATGATAGCCAAGTACGGTAGTAATGATAACCAAGTACGTTAGTAATGATAGCCAAGTACAGTAGTAATGATAGCCAATTACGGTAGTAATGATAGCCAAGTACGGTATTAATGATAGCCAAGTACGTTAGTAATGATAGCTAAGTATGGTAGTAATGATAGCCAAGTACAGTAGTAATGATAGCCAATTACGTTAGTAATGATAGCCAAGTACGGTATTAATGATAGCCAAGTACGGTAGTAATGATAGCTAAGTATGGTAGTAATGATAGCCAAGTACAGTCGTAATGATAGCCAAGTACGTTAGTAATGATAGCCAAGTACGGTAGTAATGACAGCCAATTATGGTAGTAATGATAGCCAAGTACGTTAGTAATGATAGCCAAGTACGGTAGTAATGATAGCCAAGTACGGTAGTAATGATAGCCAAGTACGGTAGTAATGATAGCCAAGTACAGTAGTAATGATAGCCAAGTACGGTAGTAATGATAGCCAAGTACGGTAGTAATGATAGCCAAGTACGGTAGTAATGATGAATACGTAGTAATGATAGCCAAGACGGTAGTAATGATAGCCAAGTACGGTAGTAATGATAAAGGTAGTAATGATAGCCAAGTACGGTAGTAATGATAGCCAAGTACAGTAGTAATGATAGCCAAGTACGGTAGTAATGATAGCCAAGTACGGTAGTAATGATAGCCAAGTACGGTAGTAATGATAGCCAAGTAAGGTAGTAATGACAGCCAAGTACGGTAGTAATGATAGCCAAGTACGGTAGTAATGACAGCCAAGTACGGTAGTAATGATAGCCAAGTACGGTAGTAATGACAGCCAGGTGTAGTAGTAATAAAAACCAAGTATTATAAAGGCAGCCAAGAACTGTGGTAACTCTAGCTAAATACGTCAGTAAGTGTGGCCAAGCATTGTAGTAAAGCATTGTAGTAAATCTAGTCAAGAAATATAGTAAATTTAGTCATATATTGTAGCAAACACAGCTAAGTATCGTATCAGTGGAAACCTGAGAATGAAGATTATGTATCTGACAACAATTATAGTAGATCCGGCGTAGTGTTGTAGTGAAGATCACCATCTTATATAATGATGGTAGCTAAGTATTGTAGTATCAGAGCCAAAGTTTTATTGAAGGAAACTGAAAGTTGAAAGTGAACAAAGATAAGAGTAAGGTGATGAGGGTATCAAACGATTTAGATAAAGAAAAATGGATATCACATTGGAAAGAGGGATTATGGAAGAAGTGAATGTTTTCAGATATTTGGGAGTTGACTTGTCAGTGGATGGGTTTATGAAGGATGAGGTTAACCATAGAATTGATGAAGGAAAAAAGATGAGTGGTGCGTTGAGGCGGAGACAAAAAACGTTATCCATGGAAGCAAAGTAGGTAATGTATGAAAGTATAGTGGTATCAACACTCTTATATGGGTGTGAAGTTAAAGCTGTTAATGCTACAGCGAGGAAGCAGCTGAAGGCAGTGATGTCCTTTCTAAGGGCAATGTGTGGTGTAAACATTATGCAGAGAATTTGGAATGTGGAAATTAGGAGGTGTGGAGTTGCTAAATGTATTAGTCAGAGGGCTGAAGAGGGGTTGTTGAGGTGGTTTGGTCATTTAGAGAGAATGGATCAAAGTAGAATGACTTGGAGAGCATATAAATCTGTAGTGGAAGGAAGACGGGGTAGGGGTCGTCCTCGAAAAGGTTGGAGGGAGGGAGTAAAGGAGGTTTTGTGGGCAAGTGGCTTGGACTTCCAGCAAGCGTGCATGAGCGTGTTAGATAGAATTGAATGGAGACGAATGGGTTTTGGGACCTGATGAGCTGTTGGAGTGTGAGCAGGGTAATATTTTGTGAAAGGATTCAGGGAAACCAGTTAGCCGGACTTGAGTCCTGGAAATGGGAAGTACAATGCCTGCACTTTAATGGAATGGTTTGGAATATTGGCAGTTTGGAGGGACTTCTAAACTGTCGTATCTGAGCGCCTCTGCAAAGACAGTGATTATGATTGAGTGAGGTGAAAGTGTTGAATGATGATGAAAGTATTTTCTTTCTTTTTCGGGGTTTTCTTTCTTTTTTTGTGACCCTGCCTCGGTGGGAGAGGACAGACGTTAAAAAAAAGCCAATTATTCTGATAAAAGAAAGCAAGTACCTAAGTAATGCTAGCCAAGATAAAGATGGAAAATGAACTAAGAATTTACTTATCAGGCGGACCTACAGAGAGAGCATGTCCTCTCTCACTGCTCTCTATCTCTCTCGATTGCCTCCTAATCATATAACAAACAGGCCTCGAGCTACTTATGTATTCTTTCCAATATCTACAAGTTATTATGAGCATAGGATATGTTATGAAAGCTGACTATGCACAAGAAATATCGAAATTATCTAAATATTTATATTACCAGAACGTTTTTCAAATTCAAATTCAAATATTTTTTTCATTGCAAGTTTACATAGGTGTTGCAATTACAATCATAAACTGAAGTGCAAGGAGAGCCACTGACATGCCATGGCATTAAGGGCAGCTTAATATAATGACTTATAGACTATGAACATAATATTAGAGTAATTGATTGAGTTTGTTTTATTTGTACAAATTACAATATGATGATATTACATTTTTCAATTTACAATATGATGATATTACAGTGTTCAAATTACAATATAATGATATTACATTGTAGTAAGTGTTTAGTAGGATGGTAATATAATAGTAAAAATTGAAATTATCTTAAGGAAAATAACATTGAGTATTTTTGAAAGTAATTTACAGTATGAGTATTTAGGTTAGGGTGGGTAGGTGGTTTTTGAGAAGAGTCTTAAAATGATTTTCAGACAAGGTTATTTTAGTATTTACATGAAATGAATTCCAGATTCTGGGAAACTTTATGTGCATAGAATTTTTACATAGGTTGATATGGACACGGGGTATATCAAAAAGTGTTCTGTGTCTTGTGTTGTGGCCATGGGTCCTATTAAAGTTGGTGAGGAGAATTTTGAGCGGAGGGTTTATATTATGGTGAGTAGTTTTAGGCTTTTGAATATTGGTGGAGTATGCTGTCTAGAGAAAGATTTTGTTATAATAATAATAATAAAAATAATAATAATAATAATAATAATAATAATAATAATAATAATAATAATAATAATAATAATAATAATAATAATAATAATAATAATAATAATAATAATAATACTTTATTGAGACATGGTACAATGATACATGGTAGACAAGAAATATAGTTAGTAATGAGATGTACATGCCAAAAGCCCGTAATATGCTGTGCATTGCGGGCATCATTCTGACTGCCGCCTTTTGATGGGTTATGAGTGTTCTAAGGTGATTTAATGTTGTTGATCCCCATGCACAGATTCCATAGGTGAGATAAGGGTAGATGAGTGAGTGATATAGTGCAAGGAGAGCTGATTGAGGCACATAGTAGCGTATCGTATATAATATGCCTACTGTCTTTAAGATTTTCTTGAAAATTTGTTGTATGTGTGTTTGGAATTTAAGGCTACTGTCAAGGTGGATTCCTAGAATTTTCCCTATGTGAGTCTTGTGATGGGTGAACCATTCAGCGTTATGTTAAGTGGAACATTTGTGGTTCTGTTTACAAACTGTATGAAGTAGGTCTTATCAGTATTGAGAGTAAGCTTATTAGTCGTCATCCATGTTGATATTTTCTGTAATTCGGCATTAACAGTATTGGCCAGTATGACTGGGTTTGGGTGAGAGAAGACATACGTTGTGTCATCTGCAAATAATATGTGTTTGAGTCATTGATGTAAATGAGGAATCGGAGTGGACCCAGTACACTTCCTTGAGGGACTCCGACTGTAATTTGTTGTGTGGAAGAGTTCGCTCCATTTGTGTACACATATTGGCTTCTCTTACTAAGGTATGACTTTAGGTAGTTGAGTGAGTGCCCTCTTATACCATAGTGTGCTTATTTTGTGAGCAGTAAATCATGGTCGACTGTATCAAAAGCTTTGCATAGATCAATGAAGATTCCCAGTGGGACTTCTTTCTTCTCAAGTGCGGTGTATATTAACTCTAGCATGTGTATAATGGCATCATTTGAGTTTTTGTTGGTCCTGAATCCAAATTGACAGGGGTTGAGTACGTTGTGTGAGACGAGGTAGGAATAGATCTGATTATGAATTAATTTTTCGAAGATTTTAGAGAGCAGTGGTAAATTAGATATTGGTCTATAATTATTCAAGTCTGTTTGATCACCTTCTTTGTGGATCGGGGTGACCCTTGCTATTTTGAGAATTGCTGGGAAGGTTGAGGTTTCAATGGATTTATTGAATAGTGTTGTAATAATTGGTGACAGTACCTGTGAAGCTTTTTTGTACATAAAAGGTGGTAAGCTGTTTATGTCTCTTGCCTTGTTTTTAAGGTTGTTGATTATGAGTGAGACTTCTATTGGGTTGGTAGGAGCTAGGAATAGTGTATTAGGGTAGGTGTTGGTGAGGTAGTCTGTTGGACGGGTGTTCGAGCTTGGGATTTTACTCGCTAGATTCTTTCCTATGGTGGAGAAGAAAACATTAAGTCTGTTTGCTGTCTCAGTTGGTGAGAGTAGGGGTTCATCTGTTTTTGATAATTTGATGGTATTGTTCTTGGATATCTTTTTATTTCCTAAAATTGCGGATAGGGTTTTCCAAGTCTTTTTCATATCACCTTTTATGTTATGTAGTCTATTCTCATAATACAATTTTTTTGACCTTCTTATCAGGCTGGTAAGGATTGATGAGTAGCGTTTGGATTCTTCTCTGGTTATTAGACCCCTTCTGTATTGTTTTTCATATTGGTGCCTTTTGTTAATGGATTTAAGGATGCTGGGTGTTAGCCAGGGATTGTTGAGTCTCTTAGCTGTGATCTGTTTAGTTTTTTAGGGCAATGTTTGTTATAGAGGTGGTGTTTTTTTTTAAGGAAATTATTGATGCATTCATTAGTATCTGAATATGTTTCTAACTCATTATTCCAGTCGATGTCAATCATAGCTGTTATAAAGTTATTACCAGCTGACTCGTTATGTAGTCTGAAGGTAACTTTTGTAATATCTTGGGGCAAATTACCTAGGTTGGTTATGAGAAAGGTAGGGTAGTGGTCTGTGGTGCTGTCTGTGATTATGCCTGATTTTAGAGGGAATATATTGTTAGTCCAAATGTGGTCTAATAAAGAGATACTAGTCTCAGAGATTCTTGTAGATTTTGATATTGTTGGTAGTAACAAGCAGTTGCTCATAGTGTTTGTGAATTCTGTTACCTGTGGGTCCTGGTCATGTAAGAGATTTGAAATCTGTGAGCAGCAAATGGTCTTTGTTCATGTGTGCATCAGTTATCAGGTTTCCTAATTTTTCACTAAAGTGGTGGATGTTTGACTGTGGTAATCTGTAGATGTTTATTACTGTGAGGTTTTTTTTGCAGGCCTTTTGTTATAAATTTAGCTATAATATATTCTCCATGCTCATCCCTAATGCAAGAGTTATTGATACATTCAAGTTGATCTGAGTTATTCCACCCCCTCGCTGATCTGTCCTACAGTTGTGTATGGCTGTGTAACCTGGGATGGCATAGACATCTGTAGTATCAGGCTTCACCCAGGTCTCAGTGAGTGTGATGATTGACATATTGGTCTGTAGGGATTGGAGTAGTGCTGTGAGGTCATCATAATGTTTGCTCAAAGATCTAACATTGTAATTAAAGATAGTTATGTTATTGTTGGTTCTGAGTAATGTCCTTGCTTGATCTGCTGTGTAGTAATTACAGTTGCTATTGGAATCATGCAAGTCATTTAATAATATGTTGATGTCAGGATCTATACCTGTAATCATAAGATTTAGTGTGATTCTATAACTAGACTTGAGAACAATGGAATATGCTAAACTTAATAATATGATACTAGATTAATTATTCTTACTAACTATTGGATTATTACACTTTTGAAAAAAAAATCCCAGATATAGGATATTTTTACAATGTTGATGATTTACTAATTGAATTGGTTTATGAAATGGTTGGAAAAATTACTATGACTAGTATTAACTTGTTTTGGACAAATATTTGAATTCAAAATTGCACTGGTTGAAATTTTAGAATTTATAAAAGACAATAAGAGGTAAATGAATTTAAAGGACTATTTTAAGAGAATATAGAGATTAATTATACAAAGTAAAGTGGACTAATAGTAAAAAAGGTTTTAATCAATTTTAAGTAAATAAAGTGATTACTAATGTACTGTATAAAGTTAAGGTTGGAAAATGGTAATGGTAAATATGTATTAAAAATATATAGCAAATAATTGCAATTAAAGAAAAAAGATATATATATAAAATGTTACATTTACAATGAGGTAGTTGCTTCTAATGCAAGAAATACAAAATAAGTCACACAATCAACTGTGTGATAAATTTGAGAGAGTGAGGTAGTAGTTACCATCCGGGAAGTGATAGTATAGGGACTAGTACAATAATTATGTAAAATATAACTATACTAAGATAATAAGAAATTTAAATTGTAATAATAGTTAATTAATGAAAGAAAAAAAATGTATGAATGTTAAAAGTGAATAAAATTGACACAAAATAAGGTAAATACTGAACAATACAGTACAATATTTTTTTTAAAGTATAGCACTAAATTAAATAAAAGATAATAAGACATTTAAATTGTAATAACAGTCAATTAATAAAAGAGAGAAAAAAAATATGTATGAATGTTAAAAATGTATAAAATTGGCAAAAAATAAGGCAGTAATAAGGTAAACACTGCACAACACAGTACAAAAAATATATTTTTTAAAAAGTATAGCACTAAATTAAATTTGACAATTTACTGCTGTCAGATTGACAAATTGAAGTGAATACTCGGGTTTGTAGAGATTAAATTGATAAAGAATTGGGGTTTCATAACACTATTCGTGGAAAGTGGGTACAAACTGCATTATTGCAGTTCAGTGAGGCCGGAGTCTCTGAGGAACTTTTTCAGTTCGTGTTCAGTAGAAATAGTATATCTCCTTCCTGTTGGCTCTTTTTTAACAACAATTTTTTCCATCTCTTGCAAAGCACTGGTGAATTATAGTTGCTGGAAGATGTTTGCTATTCACTACAACTGAGTCAGATAATTGTTGTTGGTCGAAGTGGTCTTGAAAATTGTTCATAACATCTGTGGGTAACTTGTTCTTTCAGGCGGGTGATGGAGTCCTCTGACTGGGTGTGGGTGCTGGTTAATTGGTCCAGTGCTGTTTGATTATTTTCTAGAGCTGTAATCTTGTCCAAGCACTGTGTGTTGGTGGCTCACAAGTCCTTAATTTCCCGGGTTAACGTATCCTTGGACTTTTTAAGTTCATCCATTTCCTGAGTTAACATGCTGATTTTTTGACTTTGCTTCCTGATGAGTTCGGCTATTTCTGGGTATTTAATGTTCAAGTCCTCTAATTCAGAGAAGGAATTACGTATCTTGGATTCTTGTGGAGGTGGCGCTGGGTGGTGAGAGTTGTGTCCTGCCTGGCAGGAGAAGTTTTCCGTATAGTATTGCTTCTCTCACCTGTGTTGCTGGGAGTCCTTGGTTGGTTACTGGACCTTCTCTTGCTGCTCTGTCCCCTGGCCACTGACAGTTGTGTCAGATGAAATGTAGATACTGGGTAGTGTGCAGATGTTGATATTTTCCTTTTGCCTGGCAGCGGGGTAGATGGCGGTAACACAAGTCTCCAGTAGGTTGTATAGCGTATTTTGGGTGATTTCTGCAGTTGAGTTATATCATTCTGGGTGTCCACGTATCTCAGTGTTATGTGGGTCCTTGCTAGGCCATCACAGCGTTGCTAGGAACCTCTGATGGACGTAAAATACACGAGCAACAAACTTGCTGCCGCCACTTGCCGCCACTTGCCGCCACTTGCCGCCACTTGCCGCCACTTGCCGCCACTTGCCGCCACTGCCGCAAAGGGAAATAAGCTATGTCCATAAACACTGAAATGTTAAATATATTTTAGGTTTCTGTTTGTAGATAACATTCAATGTAATCGATCCTATCAGTAATTGCAGTTCTCAACAAAGTCCTTAAATGAAATAGCAAACCTGTTATAGTTCGGGGACTTGGAAGTGAAAAGTGGACGAACATTAATATGGTAGCATGTAGTTAGAAGATAGTCACCAGAGATGTATGTAGTGTGGTAGGTCTAATCAGCTACTCTTCGCACATATAAAACTCAGTGTAGTCTCCGTGACCAATGTTATAAATTCACTCTAGGCACACTTCTCTATCTACCCACCTCTAGCCGAGGTGGCCAGAAGGGCCACCTCGGCTAATGTGTCCACCATTGCTGTGTTGCTCTTATCTTACTCTTGTCCTGGTCTCCTGCTGTTCGGTAGCAGGTTATACATTACTGCTGTTATCACTTTTGGATCCCTGGTCTGAAATGTTTCCGCTATGTAGTCATCTACTTTCCGTCTGTCCAGTGAGCAGTACAACTCCTCCACCCTCTCTGTTCCCCGTCTTCCCTCAAGATATGATATCAAGTCAGGTAGATGGCATCTGTTATCACCCCCAGAGCTTTATCTCCGTAAGTGCTATGATGTCCAGGGTTGCTTCTCTGATTAGTTCTTGCTACTCCTCACTCTTATTTGTTATTCTATCTACTTCCTTTCCTTCATTGTATTTTGGGGGGTGGGAGGGGTTGGTGTGGACTGTGATGGTGGTAGCAATGCTGGGGGTGAGGAGAGTGGAGTGTGGCTTATGTCTAGATATTGTGTTTGGCTGGTGTGAGGTGCTAGGGGTTAAGAGGATTCTGCAGGTGGTTCTGTGAGCATTTGTGTTTGTTGTTTCCTCAGAGACTGCGTTCACCTGTCTGTTTGTGTCTGCCCTGTCCCCCTTTCTTTGGCATCTTCTTCTCTCTCTCTCTCTCTCTCTCTCTCTCTCTCTCTCTCTCTCTCTCTCTCTCTCTCTCTCTCTCTCTCTCTCTCTTCTCTCTATCTCTCTCTCTTCTCTCTCTCTCTCTCTCTCTCTCTCCTCGTTGCTCTCCTTCTTGTTTCTGTCTGGTGATCCTTGCTGGTATTTTTGACAGTCCTTTAACAGTGGCTTCTTCTGCAGGATCTTGTTTTGTACTTTTTCTGTCTTGAATGTCAATTTGACATAACATTTTTTTCCGTTGAATACCCTAAAGTCTCTGAAAATTTGTCAGCTGGGTCATGTTCTTCTCTCCTGTTATTGCGATGATGTGCCCCATCTTTTTACCTCTTCCTGTCTCCTTATGTTGTAGGTCCTCCCTTCTACCTCATAAAGTGTGTATTCACCTATTTATAGTGGTAAAGCTCGAGTTTTGGCTTCTGTTCCTGCCTCTTCGCTAGCTGCTTCTGGGTTTACTCTCAACTGGCTTGGAAATCTTCATGAAGCTCTCTATGGATCCTTTTTCTCTCTACTGTCCAGATCGTTCCATTTCCTGGCAAAGACTGGTGGCCTGGTGGCTAAAGCTCTCGCTTCACACGGCGAGGGCCTGGGTTCGATTCCCAGCCAGGGCAGAAACATTGGGCGTGTTTCTTTACACCTGTTGTCTATGTTCCCCATCAGTAAAATGGGTACCTGGGTGTTAGTCGACTGGTGTGAGTCGCATCCTAGGACACTGACCTAATCTGCCCGAAATGCTCAGCATAACAAGGGACTTTCTATATAGTAGTATGTCACTGATGTCAGCTAGGACTGTATACCTTGTACTTGTAGTAAATAAAGATATTATTATTATTATTATTATTATTATTATTATTATTATTATTATTATTATTATTATTATTATTATTATTATTATTATTATTATAACATCCCTGTGAGTCATCTTTTTTTTTTTTGCTTCCAGCTGTGCCTTCATGTTCCTGTTTTTTCGTTTTTCGAACCGTCTGTTTGTGTCCACCCATCAGTTCCCCTGAGTACTGTGTATATTGTTATAACATTTCCTTAGTATTTTCTTCTGCTCACTTATTCACTCACTCACGTATATGTGGTTTCAGGGGTTGGGTCTCATCTTCTAGCCCCGCTTCTTCGCTGGTTACTACTAGGGTCACTCTTTTCTGGTTTTAGAGCCTTGTCGTACCTCTTCTACAAGCTATGTATGAATTTTGCATCTGCCATTTCACTCTCGTTCAACTTCCTGACTAATCTAAGGTTGAAGAAATATTTCTTAACTTCTCAGTGACTCATCTGAGTTTTCAACTTTCAGACGAGCTTTCATGTTTTTGTCTCCCATCTATCAGTCTGTCATTATTCTTCCTACCAATTCCTTTCAGTATTTTGTATATTGTTATCATATTTCCTCTAGTTTTTCTGTCCTCCAGTGTTATGAGGCTCATTTTCCCTTGGATATAGAACTAGTCTCGAGAGGTAAAGATTTATTGGTACGAAACTTGCAGGAAAATATACAAGTCCTACATCAACTATCAGGTACCCTGATAGTTGATGTAGGGTTTATAGAATATCTTAGGGTGTATCCTGAAACTTACCCTGAGACTTACCCTGGGGTCCAGACTGCTGTGGTCAGAATATAGGTAACTTGACACGGCTACAGGGTAAAGACAAAAATAAGGACTTCTGTAAAAAAAAAATATGCTGTTAAAAGCAGTTAGCAAATAAATGCTGTATACTATGTGCCTTGTGGTGCGGTAAACACATCAACAGACGTAGCAACACTGTCCTGAGGACACCGAGACGTAGCAACACTGTCCTGAGGACACCGAGACGTAGCAACACTGTCCTGAGGACACCGAGACGTAGCAACACTGTCCTGAGGACACCGAGACGTAGCAACACTGTCCTGAGGACACCGAGACGTAGCAACACTGTCCTGAGGACACCGAGACGTAGCAACACTGTCCTGAGGACACCGAGACGTAGCAACACTGTCCTGAGGACACCGAGACGTAGCAACACTGTCCTGAGGACACCGAGACGTAGCAACACTGTCTTGAGGACACCGAGACGTAGCAACACTGTCTTGAGGACACCGAGACATAGTTAGTCTGAGCAAGAGACAAAATGCACACTACTTATCAAAAAAAAAAAATACGTTGTGACTATTGGATAAAACCACTAGATATTAAACTATGAATGAATTCAAAATGCAATGTGAGCTGAGATGTAAATATGAATGTGAGGCACAGAATCGGACACGTGGTATGAATTCGCATGAAAGTTTGCTAGTGTTGCATATAGATTCATCACATGGAATAATGCAATAGCATTGACACTTAGAAAACAGTATCACACAACAAAGAACCAGTGAAGAGTGAAGAAAACACAGGTTTGTGTACAGATGGTGGCCACTGTGCTCGAGAAAATATTGGAGTGGAAGCAGCGTTGGTGTGGCGTCGTGGCATCATGTTGAGGCTTCCTGGCATGGACACGTGATAACGGGTTAAGTACAACTTACGCCACACGGGATGATGTAAGCCACAGAAAAACATAAACTGAGGACGAAAACAACTGAACAAAGCAGATGAGAGAGTGGATGGAAGTATATGTATGTGTGTACTCACTTATTTGTGGTTGCAAGGGTCGATTCTCAGATCGTGACCCCTGCCTCTTAACTTGTCACTGTACAGTTTCACTCCCTCTTAGCCTCACACAGAGACTGACGAAATACTTGCTAACATCTCTGCTCCTCATTTGTGTCTGTAAAGTCCAACGATGTCCTCGAGTTCACGTTTCTCGTTTCTCAAACTACCTATATCAATTCTCCTTAATATTTTTTTATGTTGTTATCATGTCTCCTGGTTCTTGTGTCCTCCAATGTTGCTAGATCTAGGTCTGTTAACCTCTCCTCATAGCTCAGGCCCCTTAGCTCAGGAAAGAGCCTTCTCCCAGACTTCTCCACTTTCATAACATGCTTTATAAGTTCCATACTGGTCTGCATACTACAAGATGGGTTTAACGCATGTTGTATAGTGGGCTCCTAATGACTCTGTGGGGAATCCTGTAGGTTACTCTTAAATTAGCCATAGATATTATTCGGTTATGAATGGATCCTGCCTCCACTACATCACTCTCGACTATTCCATTTCCTGACAACTCTATGACTGAAATAAAATACTTCCAAACATCCCTGTGACTCAACTGAGTCTTCAACATCCAGTTGTGACCCCTTGTGGTTGTGTCCCATCTCTGGAACATCCTGTCTCTGTACGCTTTGTCAATTTCTCTCAGTACTATATAAGTCGTTATCAAGTCTCCCTTTTCACTCCTGTCCTCAAGTGTCCTCGTCCTCGTAGGACGTGCCCCTTAGCTCCGGGACTATTCTCGTTGCAAACATTTGCACTTTCTTTATTTTCTTGACGTGCTGCATACTCCAGTATGGCCCTGATGTACACTGTGTACAGAGTCCTGAATGATTCCTTACTGAGGTGTCCGAACGCTATTCTTAGATTCTCTAGTCGCCCATATGCTGCAGCAGTTATTTGATTGATGTGTAGTATTATGCTTACCCCAAGATCCTTTTCCTTGAGTGAGGTTTGCAGCTTTTAGCCTCCTAGACTGTACTTTGTCTGCGGTCTTCTTTGCCCTTACCCGATTTTCATGACTTTGCACTTTGTGGGGTTAAACTCTAGGAGCCAGTTGTTGGACCAGGCTTGCAGCCTGTTCAGATCCTTTTGTAGTCCTGCCTGATCTTAATCCGATTGAATTTTCCTCATTAGCTTCACATCGTCTGCAAATACGGACATTTCTGTGTCTATCCGTTCCAATATGTCATTCACATACACCAGAAACAACACCAGTCCTAGGACAGACCCCTGAGGAACCCCGTTCGTCACAAGCACCCAGTCTGACACCTCATTGTGTACCATGACTCGCTGTTGCCTTCCTGTCAGGTATTCTTTGATCCACTGCAGTGCGTTCCCTGTTATACCTGTCTAGTCCTTCAACTTTTGCACTAATCTCTTGTGTGGAACAGTCAATAACCTTCTTACAGTCCAAGAAAACGCAGTCTGCCCACCCCTCTCTCTCTCTTGTTTTACTGCTGTCACCTTGCCATAGAACTTAAGTAGGTTTGTGACAGGATTTCCCGTCCCTTAAACCGTGCTGGTTGTCGTGAATAAGCTCATTCGTTTCTAGGTGCTCCACCACTCATCTCCTGATAATCTTTTCCATGACATTGCATATTATACATTCCTCAGGTAGTCGCCCTGTTTCGATAAGTGTACTGAAGATTGTAGTGAGTGGTACACAGAGTGCCTCTGCTCCCTCTCTCACGACCCACGGAGAGATGTTATCTGCCCCCATCGCCTTTGAGGCATCTAGTTCACTTAGCAGCCTCTTCACCTCCTAATTAGTTGTTCGTAATGCGTCCAGCATTTGATGGTGTACCCCAACACTCCGGCTTTCTGTGGTCCTTTCTGTCTCCATTGTAAATACTTCTTTAAATCTCTTGTTGAGCTCTTCACATACTTGGAAATAAATGGTATAAAATACCGACACAATGGTAAGATAAACACATAAGCAGTATAATGTGATCCTTTATTGACAACGTTTCGCCCACGCAGTGGGCTTTATCGAGTCACAAACAGATCTACTTGGATAAAAGATACATGAGTATTTATAGGATTTAGTCAGGTGGAGAATGCTGCATGTGATAATCTTCAAAGTAGTGTGATAGAGACGACGGGCATTAAACATCTTCAACACACCCAGAGAAGACACTGCCGAGAAGAGATACATAGTCCTCCCCACCAACTCCATTGCCAAACACGTTTCCAACATTTTTTTCAATACCTCATTCCAAGTATCCACCTCCACATCCACCACCATCAAGGACATTACCAGTAACAGACAGGACAAGCTTCAATCCACTGCAGGGGTATACACAATCCCTTGTAATGACTGCAGCAAATTATGCGTCGGCGAAACATCCAGAGATTTCCAAACACGTATTTCAGAACACCAGTACGCAGGCAGATCTGACGACCCAAGGAATGCCTGTGTTCAACAACGAAATTCACACAACCATTTAATCAACTACAGAAACGCAAGACTCATCGCCACAGAAGACAACACTCAGTACCGAAGAATCCTGGAATCATCACTGATCTGCATATCCAACAACTTCAACCAGAACAACGGCTTCTACAACATAGCTGAACCTATTGCCAAGAAACTTCTTCATCGCTATCCCACATAAGAACTTAAGAATGGAACACTGCAGAAGGTCTACCCATATACTTGTCCATTCTCTTTTTAAAGCTACCCAAGGTTTTAGACTCTATCACCCTACTTTGAAGATTGTCACATGCAGCATTCTCCACCTGACTAAATCCTATAAATACTCATGTATCTTTTATCCAGGTGACTTGATAAAGCCAACTGCGTGGGCGAAACGTTGTCAATAAAGGATCACATTATACTGCTTATGTGTTTTTCTTCACATACTTCTCGGTCATTTCTAGTGATCTCCCCTCCTACCTTCTTCAGCCTGATTACTTGATATTTGACTGTTGTTTTTCTTCCTGATGTGACTGTACAACAGCTTTGAGTCAGACTTCGCTTTCGTTGCTATGTCATTTTCGTATTGCTGCTGGACCTTTCTCTCCTTACCTGTGCATATTCATTTCTGGCTCATCGACTAATCTCTATTTTTCTGAGTCCTTTGCCTCCTATACCTCTACAATTCTGTGTGTGTGTGTTATGTGCGTGTGTGTTATTTGTGTGTGTGTGTGTGAGTGTGTGTGTGTACTCACCTAATTGTACTCACCTAATTGTGGTTGCATGGGTCGTGACTCAGCTCCTGGCCCCGCCTCTTCGCTGTCTGATACTGGGTCTCTGCTCTCCCTGCTCCATGAGTTTTATCATACCTTGTCTTAAAACTATGTATGGTTCCTGCCTCCACTATATCTTTCTCTAGACTATTCCACTTCCTGACTACTCTGTGGCTGAAGAAATGCTTCCTAACATCCCTTTGACTCATCTGAGTCTTCAGCTTCCAGTTGTGTCCCCTTGTTTCTGTGTTCCCTCTCTGGAACATCCTGTCACTGTCTGTGTGTGTGTGTGTGTATGTTTGTGTGTGTGTGTGTGTGTGTGTGTGTACTCACCTAGTTTGGTTGCAGGGGTCGAGTCACAGCTCCTGGCCCCGCCTCTTCACTGGCCGCTACCGGGTCACTCTCCCTGCGCCATGAGCTTTATCATACCTCTTCTTAAAGCTATGTATGGAACCTGCCTCCACTACATCGCTTCCCAAACTATTCCACTTCCCGACCACTCTGTGACTGAAGAAATACTTCCTAACATCTCTGTGATTCATCTGAGTCTTCAACTTCCAACTGTGTCCGCTTGTTGCTGTGTCCCATCTCTGGAACATTCTGTCTTTCTCCACCTTGTCAATTCCTCTCAGTATCTTATATGTCGTTATCATGTCCACCCTATCTCTCCTGTCCTCCAGTGTCGTCAGGTCGATTTCCCTTAACCTCTCCTCTTAGGACATACCCCTTAGCTCCGGGACTAGTCTTGTTGCAAACCTTTGCACTTTATCTTGCTTCTTACGTGCTTGGCTAGGTGTGGGTTCCAAACTGGTGCTGCATACTCCAGTATGGGCCTAACGTACACAGTGTACAGGGTCCTGAACGATTCTTTATTAAGATATCGGAATGCTGTTCTTAGGTTTGCTAGGCGCCCGTATGCTGCAGCAGTTATTTGGTTGATGTGCGCCTCAGGAGATGTGCCTCGTGTTATACTCACCCCAAGACCTTTTTCCTTGATTGAGGTTTGTAGTCTCTGGCCCCCTAGACTGTACTCCGACTGCGGTCTTATTTGTCCTTCCCCAATCTTCATGACTTTGCACTTGGTGGGGTTGAACTCCAGGATCCAATTGCTGGACCAGGCTTGCAGCCTGTCCAGATCCCTTTGTAGTTCTGCCTGATCCTCGTCCGATTGAATTCTTCTCATCAACTTCACATCATCTGCAAACAGGGACACTTCGGAGTCTATTCCTTCCGTCATGTCATTCACAAATACCAGAAACAGCACCGGTCCTAGGACTGACCCCTGTGGAACCCCACTCGTCACAGGCGCCCACTCTGACACCTCGCCACGTATGTGTGTGTGTGTGTGTGTGTGTGTGTGTGTGTGTGTGTGTATGTGTTTGTGTGTGTGTGTGTGTGTGTGTGTGTGTATGTGTGTGTGTGTGTGTGTGTGTGTGTGTGTGTGTGTGTGAATTCACCTATTTGTACTCACCTAGTTGTGGTTGCAGGGGTCGAGTCATAGCTCCTGGCTCCGCCTATTCACTGGACGCTACTGGGTTACTCTCCCTGCGCCATGAGCTTTATCATACCTCTTCTTAAAGCCATGAATGGATCCTGCCTCCACTACATGTGTGTGTGTGTATGGCTCGCCTCTTCACTAGCCGTTACTAGGTCCACTCTGTCCCTGCTCAGAGACCTTTATCATACCTCTTCTTTAAGCTATGTTTGGATCCTGCCTCCACTTCATCACTCTCCATCATCACTGACAACTCTGTGACTGAAGAAATTTTTTATATCATTCGTGTGACTCATTTGAGTCTTCAACTTCCATTTGTGACCCATTGTTGCTGTTTTCCATTTCTGGAACATCTTGTCCCTATCCACCTTGTCAGTTCCTATGAGTATTTTATATGTTGTTATCACGGTTTCCCTATCTTTCGTGTCCTTCAGTGGCGTCAGTTTGATTTCCTCTAAGCTCTCCTCGTAGGACATACCCCTTAGCTCCTGGACTAGTCTTGTTGCAAACTTTTACACTTTCTCTAATTTCTTAACGTGTTTGACCAGGTGTGGTGTCCATACAGGTGCTGGATACTGCCGATATAGATCTGAAGTACAGAGTGTACAGTGTCTTGAATGACTCTTTACTCAGGTGTCGAAATGCTATTCTTAGCTAAACCAGGCGCCCATATGCTGATGCAATTATATGGTTGATTTTCATCTCAGGAAATGTGCTTGGTATGATCCTCACCGCAAGATCCCTTTTCTTGAGTGAGGTTTTCAGCCTTTCGTCTCTCTAGCGTGTACTCCGTCTTTGGTCTTCTTTGACCTTCCCCAATCTTCAGAAGCCAATCTTCAGGAGCCAGTTGTTGGACCAGGCTTGCAGCCTGTCCAGATCCCTTTGTAGTCGTACCTGATACTCATCCTTTAGAATACTCCGCATTAGCTTCACATCTTGTGCAAACCTATGAATCTATCCGTTCTGTCATGTCATACACATATACCAGAAACAACACCGGCCGTAGGACTGACCATTGTGGAACCCAAGTCGTCAGAGTCTGACACCTCGTCACGTACCATCACTCGCTGTTTCCTTCCTGCCTGGTATTCCCTGACGCACTGCAATGTTTTTCCTGTTATTCCTGCCTGTTCCTATGGATTTTTGTACTAATCTCTTGAGCAGAGCTGTGTCGAAAACCTTCTTACAATCCAAGAAAATGCACTCTACCCACCCAACTCTCTCTCTTGTCTTACTTCTCTCACCTTGTCGTGAAATTCCAGAAGATTTATGACACAGTGCTGGTTATCGTGTATAAGCTCATCCCTTTCTAGGTGCTCCACCACTCTTCTCCTGATAAGCTTCTCCATGACTTTGCTTACTATACATGTCAGTGACACTGGTCTGTAGTTTAATGCTGCCTGTAGGTTACCTTTCTTAAAAAATGGGACTACATTTGTTGTCTTACACACCTCAGGTAGTTACTCTGTTTCGAAACATTTGTTGCCGAATGTTGTTAGTTGGCAAACAAAGTGCCTCTGCTCCCTCTCTCAGGACCCACGGTGAGATTTTTTTGGTCCCACCGGCTTTTAGGTATCTAGTTCTCTTAGCAACTTCTTCACCTCCTCCTCGCTTATGTGTAATCAGTCCAGCACCTGCTGATGCACCGTACCATCTTGGTTTGCTGAAGTCCTTTCTGTCTATACTGAAAATAGTACCTTAAATCTCGTGTTGAGCCCTTCACATACTTCTTGGTCATTTCTTGTGAACTCCTCTCCTTCCTTCATCAGCCTGATTACCTGTTCCTTGACCGTTGTTTTCCTCCTAATGTTTCCCTACTATAACTTAGGATTAGATTTGGATTTTGATGGTATGTCATTCTCGAATTTCCGCTGAGCCTCGCTCCTCATCCATGCATTTTTGCTTCTGGGTTCTTTGTCTTCTATACTTTTTCCTTTCTCAAGTGCATTTAGTTCTGGCTTCTCTACATCTTTGGGTGAACTAAGGGCTCCTTCTGGTCTTTCCATTTTTTCTGTTGACGTTGCCTCTCTGCATTTTGTGGTCAAATATTCCATAATTTCCTTTACTGTTTTTTCCACCCGTTCTTTTTCCGACTGTATTTCATACAGGAAATTCCTCATGCCTGTGTAGTCCCCTCTTTTGTAGTTTGGCTACTACCTTCATGCTCGTGCTGCTTCACTCTCCACTTTTAATACAACAATGTGTTCAAGGTTCATGACCACGTGATCACTAGTTCCAATGGGCCTTTCATATGTGATGTCCCTAATGTTTGTACTACTCAAGGTGAATATGAGGTCCGGCCTTGCTGGTTCATCCTCTCCTCTCTCTCTCTCTCTCTCTCTCTCTCTCGAAGTATCCCTAATATGTTGATGCATGAGGTTTTTCAATATTACCTCCATCATTTTAATCTTCCACGTTTCTGGTCCCCCACATAGCTACAGGTTTTTACACTCAGTCTCCTTGTGATTAAAATCACCCAAAGCTAGTAGTTTTTTTCTGCCCATGTGGGCCCATGTGGGACCTTCTGGCCACCTCAGCTAAATGTGTCAACCATTGCTCTGTTGTTCTCATCGTACTCGTGTCTTGGCCTCCTGCTATTCAGTGGCAGGTTGTACATCACTGTGCAACCTGGTAGGTTGTACATCACCTTGGGACCCTCAGTCCCAAGGTGATGATTGCAGTAATGTGTTCCTACTATGTAGACCTTAACTTCTCTTTTGTGCACTCCTTCCATCTCCTCAAAATTCCACTGGTTCTTAATGAGCAGTGCAACTCCTCCTATCCATCTGTTCCCTCTGTTTTTCCTTAGGATCTGATATCCATTTGAAAAGATCCCCTCTGTTATCATTCCTGTTAGCTTGGTTTCCGTGAGAGCTATGTTGTCTAGGTATGGCTCCATGATTCTTTTGTGCCACTCCTCACATTTGTCCACTGTTCCATTTGCGATGGTGTACCATACCTTTGGCTTCTTCTCCAAAAATGTATTCTGGGGTGTTTATGGGGCTGGCTGGGGGAGTGGCAGTATACTATGAGAGGCTGTTGTGTGGGTGGGGGTTTGCGGTCGGGGGAGCACATGTATGTATGGTACCTGCTTCCACTACCTCACTTTCAAGACTATTTCACTTCCTGATAACTCCATGACTAAAGAAGTACTTCCTAACATCTCTGGAACATCCTATTTCTGTCCACTTTGTCGTTTCCTCTCAGTATTTTATATATCGTTATCATGTCCTCTCTGTCCCTCCTGTCCTCCAGTACCGTCAGGTCGAGTTCCCTTGTAAACCTTTGCACTTTCTCCAGTTTCCTGATGTGCTTGGTCAGATGTTGGTTCCAAACTGGAGCTACATTCTCCAGTATGGGCCTGACATACACATTGTACAGGGTCTGGATTGACTCCTTACTGAGTTGCCGGAATGCTATTCTTAAGTTCACTAGTCGCCCATGTGCTGCAGCAGTTATTTGGTTGATGTGTGCCTCAGATGTCCTCGGTATCATACACACTCCAAGATCTTTTTCCTTGAGTAAGGTTTGTAGTCTTTGGCCCCCTAGACTGTACTCTGTCTGCGGTCTTCTTTGTTCTTCCCCGATCTTCATGACTTTGCACTTTGTGGGGTTAAACTCCAGAATCCATGTGCTTAACCAGGCCTGCAACCTGTCCAGATCCCTCTGTCGTACTGCCTTGTCGTCCTCCGACAGAATACTCCTAATTAACTTCACATAGTTTGCAAACAGGGACACTTCTGAGTCTATTCCTTCCTTCATGTCGTTCACATATATCATTAACAGCACTGGTCCTAGGACTGACCCCGGTGGAACCCTGCTCGTCACAGGCACCCACTTTGACACCTCATCATGTACCACGACTAACTGATGCTTTCCCGTCAGGTTTTCTTTGATCCATCGCAGTGCCTTCCCTGTTATGCCTGCCTGGTTCTCCAGCTGTTGCTCTAATCACTTGTGTGGAATTGTGCCAAAAGCCTTCTTGCAGTCCAAGAAAATGCAATCTACCCACCCCTCTCTCTCCCTTATCTTTCTGCTGTCACCGTCTCTGAATCCTTGCTGGTTGCCGTTTACAAGTTCATTCCTTTCTAGGAGGTCCACTACTCAACCTTCTCCATGACTTTGCATACAATACATGTCAGTGAAACTGGTCTGCAGTTTAATGCTGCGTGTCTGTCTTCTTTTTTTAAAATTAGGACTACATTTGCTGTCTTCCACACATGTGTCGCCCTGTTTCGACAGATGTGTTGACGACTGTTGTTAGTGGTACACACAATGTATCTGCTCCCTCTCTCAAAACCGAAGGAGAGATGTTATCAGGTCCCCTCGCCTTTGAGATATCTTCTATGCTTAGCAGCATCCTCACCTCCTCCTCGGTTGTATGTATCATGTCCAGCACTTGTTGATGTACCCTACCTCTTTGTCTTTAGATGAATGGTTCAGAGAACCGACAAGTTATAAATTAGACACATATGCAACACTTGGGTATCTTTATTGAGGAAACGTTTCGCCACACAGTGGCTTCATCAGTCCAATATAAAGTAGAAAAGTGTAAGGAGAGGAGGAGTTTGAGGTAATCAGTCCCTCGGCCTGGAGTCGATGTGTTCAGTCCATCAATCTTGTTGGAAGTGCAGCACAGGGCCGTAGAGGTGGCTTATATACTTATATGGTACAGCGTTGGTGTACCATGCCTTCAGTTTCCTCTCCAAAACTGTATTCTGGGGGGTTTGTGGCGTGTATATGTGTGTGTGCTTGTAGTAGTAGTAGTAGTAATAGTAGTAGTAGTAGTTAATAGTAGAGGAGATAATGAGAAAGGAGTGTTAACGAATGTTAGGTTCCTCTAGTGTTTTACACAGACTCACAGGTCTTCATATTACATTCCTTTATCTCAGTGGCTTCTAAGACCTGTCAAAAATTTATGGACCGTTAGGAGTCCTTCTTAACTCATAAGATTCATCAACTATATATGACTAGTCTTTTTATATTCACTGCTATAATATGTATAGGGTTATTATTGATACATAGATATTAGGTGGTATTACGTAATAAGTGGATAATTTATCTCCTGTGACCATACAGAAGATAACTGCTGGTCTAGAGTATACAATATTAGGCAGATCATCTGCTGCCAAAACACACCACTCTCAAACGACAAGGGTTTCAGAGAAACACAGCTGTTTAGAAAAATATTTTTAAAAATAATATTATTTACATTATAGATACATACCGTTCTTCTAAGTAATTTACTGAAGAAGCCACTGGCTGGCGAAACGTTTCCGTTGTAAAGATTCCCAAATGTTTCACAAGTTACTCATTCTTCAGCACCATTATTCATTTCCAAACTCTCCTAGCACACTGCAGCACCTCTGGGAAATACCCCAGAACACATCAGCACTAGCCAGAAATATCTTTAACTTTCAAGGCATCACAAAAATTGCCCAGTATAACATACCACCAGGCTTTCAGCCATGTTGATCTGGAAAAAGGATGAGTGGGGATGTAATACCCTCCTCTACCATAGATTCAAAACAAAAAAGCAATGCAGTGTTTAAATATACTAATTTTTTATTACTCTTTTAATTTCTATTCTATTTTAAATGAAATTAATGATATTTATTATTTGCATAATATTTATGTTCTAAAATGTGTTATTTTAAACACTAAATTATTTAAAAAAAAAAACATAAATATAATTATTATTTTTATTGTAGATTGTTTGTATGTGGTACCCCGTGGCAGGTGCCCCGTGGCCTGGTGTCCGTGGTTCAGTCCCCGGTACGGGTGGAAGTGTTGGTCATGTTTCCTTACACCTGCTGTCCCTCTTCAACTAGCAGTAAGTAGCTACCTGGGTGTTAGTCGACCGGTGTGGGTCGGATCCTGGTGAACAAGAAGGAAGGACCCCAATGAAAATAAGACAGACGGTCCACAGCTAAAATTATTATTAAATTTGTAAGTGTTGGAACACAAACAGTAATTTCATTCACTAAAAATTCTAATCCATACACAATAACTGGAACTCTGTTGGAATCCAAGCAATAGCTGGAACTCTTCTAGTACCAACACAATAGCCAGAACTTTGCTGGAAGCGGTGGAAAGCCACTGCAATACAGAGGGTCTGTGGGTCGAAGTGTGTTCCCATTGCCAAAATGTGAACATGCTTCGACCCAGGAGGAAGTCCCTAGAGTGATGTATGCTCATAGCTTGGAGACGGGCAGTCTCCTTGTTGGATGTTGCGGCCTGAGAATGTTGTTGGCATGCACCTTTTCAGTGATGGTGCCATCCCAAACGGATTATTTGTATGCCAGTGCTGCGCTAGGTTTTGATGCTGGAGTCACGACAGTCTCCAATTCGGTAATGGTACTGGTGCAGATACTATGTATATGTCGTGCTGAATAGGTTAGACTTGCGATTTTCGCTTAAATACCAACGTTCTTCTGCTGAATAAGGCAAGCGAAAATTTGTGTATGGAATAATTTCGCAAAAATCATTCTGAACCTAACGAAAAAAAACAAAACAATGAAATTAGCTCAGAAGCATCCACTCCACCGTATGTTCTCGGATGACGGGTACAATGTCTAGCTTGGCTGGATGCGTCATTCTTGAGAATTGTGTGGTCCCGTGGTCTAGAGTGCCATCTGCCTTTCGTTCCCCATATATATATATATATATATATATATATATATACTCACTTAAGCTTGAGACGGGCAGTCTCCTTGTTGAATGTTGCGGCCACAAAGATGTTGTTGGCATGCACCTTTTCAGTGGTGCCATCCCAAACGGATTATTTGTATGCACTAAGTGCTGCGCTAGGTTTTGATGCTGGAATTTGACAGTCTCCCAATTCCCGGTAATGGTACTGGTGCAGATACTATGTATATGTCGTGCTGAATATAGGTTAGACTTGCGATTTTTCGGCTTAAATACCAAC
>WNWK01015544.1:0-47545 GCA_009830355.1 Cherax destructor
TACTCTCCATATACTCTGCTCTTTCTATTTACACTTCTGTTTTGTAAAACCTCTCATAAGCTACCTTTTTCTTTTTTATCACACCCTTTACTTCTTCATTCCACCACTCACTCCTCTTTCCTCCTGCACCCACCCTCCCATAGCCACAAACTTCGCCCCACATTCTAATACTGCATTTTTAAAAACTATCCAAACTCTCTTCAACCCCCACTACTCATACTTGCATTAGCCCACCTTTCTGCCAATAGTTGCTTATATCTCCCCCCTAACTTCCTCCTCCCTTAGTTTATACACTTTTACCTCTCTCTTACTTGCTGTTGCCATTTTCTTTTTTGTCCCATCTACCTTTTACTCTAACTGTAGCTACAACCAAATAATGATCCGATATATCCGTTGCCCCTCTATAAACATGTACATCCTGAAGCCTACCCATCAACCTTTTATCCACCAATACATAATCCAACAAACTACTTTCCTTACGTGCTATATCATACCTTGTATATTTATTTATCGTTTTTTTCATAAAATATGTATTACTTATTACCAAACCTCTTTCTACACATAGCTCAATTAATGGTTCCCATTTACATTTACCCCTGCACCCCAAATTTACCTACTACTCCCTCCACAACATTTTTACCCACTTTAGCATTAAGATCCCCATCCACAATTACTCTCTCACTTGGTTCAAAACTCCCACACATTCACTCAACATTTCCCAAAATCTCTCTCTCTCCTCTACACTTCTCTTTCTCCAGGTGCATAAACACTTACTATAACCCACTTTTCACATCCAACCTTTATTTTGCTCCACATAATCCTTGAATTTATACATTTATATTCCCTCTTTACCTGCCAAACTGATTATTCAACATTATTTCCCTCCTTCTTTAGCTCTAACTCCATTTGAAACCCCTGACCTAACCCATTTATTTCTCCCCACTGAAACTCTCCTACCCCCTTCAGCTTTGTCTCACTTAAAGCCAGGACATCCAGCTTCTTTTCATTCATAACATCTACAATCATCTCTTTCTTATCATTCGCCAAACATCCACGCACATTCAAACATCCCACTTTGACGGTTTTCTTCTTTTTCTTTTTAGTAAGCTATACAGGAAAAGGGGTTACTAGCCCATTGTTCCCGGCATTTTAGTTGACTTTTACAACACGCATGGCTTACGGAGGAAAGATTCTTATTCCACTTCCCCATGGATATGAAAGGAAAAGCAATAAGAACAAGAACTATTAAGATAAAATCAAAGAAAACTTAGATGAGTGTGTATACATAAACGTGTACATGTTTGCGTAGCGTGACCTAAGTGTAAGTAGAAGTAGCAAGACGTACCTGAAATCTTGCATGTTTATGAGACAGAAAAAAGACACCAGCAATCCTACCATCATGTAAAACAAATACAGGCTTTCGTTTTACACTCACTTGGCAGGACGGTAGTACCTCCCTGGGTGGTTGCTGACTACCAACCTACTACCTACAAAATATCATCATTATATCATTATAATACACAATACAGAAGGTCCACAACATGTTCGTAAATTGAAGACTTCTATATTATGAATATTATACATAATTCAGGAGGTTTTTAATGTGTTTATTAGTGGAGGGCTTACTGTGTTAGTAACAGTGTTGGTGGTGTTATCACTAAGTCAGGGTGACTTGACTTACTGTGTTAGTAACAGTGTTGGTGGTGTTATCACTAAGGCAGGGTGACCTGAGAAAGAAACACTTTCACCATCATTCACTCCATCACTGCCTTGCCAGAGGTACAGATATGTCTCTTAATAGCAAATAATTCCACCCCTCCTTCAGAATACAGTCACTGTAGTTCCCACCTCCAGGACCTCTTTAGAATACAGTCACTGTAGTTCCCACCTCCAGGACTCCTTCAGAATACAGTCACTGTACTTCCCACCTCCAGGACTCCTTTAGAATACAGTCACTGTAGTTCCCACCTCTAGGACTCCTTCAGAATACAGTCACTGTAGTTCCCACATCCAGGACTCCTTCAGAATACAGTCACTGTAGTTCCCACGTCCAGGACTCCTTCAGAATACAGTCACTGTATTTCGTACCTCCAGGACTTCTTCAGAATACAGTCACTGTAGTTCCCACCTCCAGGACTCCTTCAGAATACAGTCACTGTAGTTCCCACCTCCAGGACTCCTTCAGAATACAGTCACTGTAGTTCCCACCTCCAGTGTGAGGATCTCAGTAAGACTAATACATTAAAAAATATATATGAGTGATCAGAGAGGAATAAATATGGAAAGAGTTATACAGTGAACAAACCGAAATAAATGCATATTATAACAATAATATAACATAATGTGTAGTAAGTCTCCATAATCAGTACATCCCACATACCCATGCATTGACCTCATCACCACTCCTGAGTGCAGAGCAGTAAGGTAAAGTGAAAATCGGGTTCTAGTAGTACACTAATAGGATACAGCAGGATGGCAGTACAGTATACCTGTGGGACATGTGAAAAGGCTCTTGGTAAAAAATCCAGAATCACAAGCAACCTTTGCTTTTCAAAACATCATGTCACATGTTCAAGAATTAACACAGCAACAAAAAATGACATCCGTCTAGAAAGGTGTTTCTGGATCTGCAACAATTATGTGGAACTATGGACAGATATCAGGAAAGCACTCAGGAGGTTAATAAACAATAAGCATGAAAAAAAAAGAGGAACTATTGAATAGTCTACCCGGTATATATAGAACATGGGAAGATAGGAAAGGAGTAAAGTCTAACACACAGAATGACCAGTCTACAACAATTGACCCAAAAATAAACAGTCATCCACTGGAAAAAACACAGGAGACAAAAACATTAGCTAACTCAGCCCCCAGCCCCAGGACTGACCCAGACCCAGCCCCCAGCCATAGTAAACATCCAGATTTGGTTAAGGATGCCACCACAGCCATAGCCTATAGTACAGATATAGTAGGGGAGTCCTCTTCCAGGGAAAATGTTGGCCCCATGTCATCAAAGGAGGAAAGCGCTGATAACAAGGAAAACCAAGGAGTGGAAAGAGAGGAAGAAAACACAGATAATTCGGCAGATCTTTGGGAAGACACAAAACCAGTAAATATAGGCAGTCAAAACATATGCAGATTCTATGCAAAAGGTATGTGCCTATATGGCATAGCTTGCTGGAATAAACACCAGAAAATGTGCCAACATGTTAAGGAAAGGAAAGTGTCGTTTCAACAGAGTGCAGATACTTCCATCCAGTGATGTGTCAAGCTTCAACACAGGCCAGAGAATGTTATGACCTGAGCTGCCCAGACCACCATATAAAGGGAACAGTACGCTATAGAGAAAGCAGGAAAAGGGAAAATGAAAATGACCAGCAATCTTTTTTAGATATAAGGAGAAACAACCAGATCAAAGAAAGAGACAAAAGGGGGAAATGTTACAGAGGGGACAGATGGGCAGCACAGTGGGACATGCCAAGACAGGCACCAGCTCATCAGGGCCGTATGAACAATCAAAGTCAGTACTGGAGAAACCAGGGGTATGGGCACCAGGGGCCATACCAGGTAGGACATCACCAGTGGTACTAACGAAACAAAGAAAGACCAAACATCCCAAATGGTAACTCCTGCTTCATATTTGCAAATATTCAGGGTCTGAAATCAAATAAAAATGACAAAGTTAGTTATGTTAGTGGACTCCTATCAGAAGCGAATGCCATGTTTGGAGCATTTACAGAAACACATACAAGGGATGTTTTGGACGGAGAGATTCAGATAGAAAACTATAACATGTATAGATGTGATAGAATTAATAGGTCACAGGGAGGAGTAGGACTCTATGTAAAAGATACTCTCTGTTCAACTACGAATGATATAGTAGAAATCCTCGGCATTAAAGTGGAAAATAGGAATCTAGTAATTATCCTAGTATACAAACCACCATCAGCAACTGCGGAGGAATTCACAGAGCAGTTAAGGAAGATAGATAGCTACCTGGATAGGCTAGAGAATCCCACCCCAAACATCTTAATCCTTGGAGATTTTAATCTCCCTCATGTAAAATGGAAGATGAGGCAACATAATGTTATACCAGAAATATCTCCTGGAAGTACCCTGGCTCAACAGGCACATACCAGGGAACTAATGAGGCTTTGTGAAAAGTACTCATTAAACCAACAGATAATTGATCCCACTAGAAATGAAAATACCCTGGATTTGATATTCACAAACAACGAGGAATTAATCAGAGACATAACAGTTACAAAAACAATATACTCTGATCATAACATCATAGAAGTTCAAACGAGTATTAACTCAGGGTTAGGGAACTGCGGCACTAATGTTAGAGACGGGATGTTTAGTAAGTTTAATTTTAATAACCATAGAATTGACTGGGAAAGAATAAACCAAGAGCTATCAGACATATCATGGGAATCAGACATGAGCACCCTAAATCCCCACCAGTGCCTAGAGAAGCTGAATACAGAAGCATACAAGGTATGTATGAAGCACGTACCATTGAGGAAACCCAGAAGAAGATCAGATATAGAGAGAGAGCATAGGAGATGGTACAGGAGAAGAAAACGGGTTACTAAATTGCTGAAAAACACAAATACTATGTTGCAACACAGGAGAGATAGCCTAAACCGAGAGATCACTGAATTAGAGCAAAAACGTAAGATGTCATACCTGACAGAAGAAGTACAAAGGGAACAAAGAGCCATAGAGGATATTGCAAGAAACCCAATTACACATCAAACGTACTCTCTGCCAAACACCTTTCGCAGTAATCTAGTTCGTACCTCTCCTCCCGCTACAGATGCTCCTGGTGTCTACTCTATTTCTTGTTCCTCCTGTCCTCTTCACTACTTTGGAGAAACTGGCCCTTCTCTTTCTGACAGACTCAAGGAGCACAAAAGTAGTGTTAGGCTTGCCGACATCAACAATGCTCTTTTCTGTCATGTCAGAGATCACAGTCATCCTATTGACTGGTCTTCTGCTAAAACTGTCTACCCTACTTCTAGCTTTCACAGTCGCTATCTGGTTGAATTCTCCCTTATACACAACTTTCCTTGTATGTATCTTAGTCCTGGCTTTGTCTCTGTAGACGTCTTCCTTTCCCATGACATTGTCAAATGCTTCAAACTTCAGAACACACGTGACTTAACCTGATTCTTTTGTCTCCTCCTCTTCTTTCCTATTTTTCCTTTTTCTTGTTTTGGGTTTAATTTCTTTTGCCTTGGGTGTTTTTCTTTTATTTTTTCACCCCTATGTTTTTATTCGTAACCCTTGTGGGCTCTTAGCTCTCCTGCAGTGCTCCTATTTCTTGGCCTCTGACTGACTCCACTACTACCACCACTACTTTCCTTTCCTACTGCCTTTGGCTCCTACCTTCACTTTTGCCTCTTTTTTTCTCTCCCCCTTTTTATTTTTGTCCCACCAACCACTCTCCCTACTTTACACTACCACTACTTATACTACTACTTCCACTACCTGCCTTACCCCTACCACTATTCCTCCTACTACCTCTCTTGTCCTGTCCCTGCCAGCTGGCCTATATGTACTCCCTCCTCTCATTTCTGTTAGTGGGACTTTGTAAATGGGCCAAGTCTGACCGAAATGTTGTCATAAGCTCCTCTCTCCTATGGGCAGGTCCTCTCTCCTATGGGCAGTCACGGTATTGTGCATTTTTGTTCTTCACTGGTATAATACTGGTATAATACTGGTATTTTTACAGTACAGTTGCTGTGTACACTGTGATGGACCCCTATGAGAGTAAGGCACTGCCCTTTATCATCGGTTCCTCGGCCTTCATGGCCGATGACAAGGTCGGCCTGCATGATGTCTCGTCCAGTGAGGACAACTCCAAGAACACGTTGAGTCCGGACGAGACAGCCAGCGAGGACGAGGCCGAGGGCGACGACGAAGGTAGTCTGAAGAGTAAGCCCATTCCTGCTTGGAGCTCGAAAATGATGGTAGGTTTGATGTCTGTGTACTGCATGAGGGTTTGATATTTGTCTACTATAGGAGGGTTCAGTATTCTTCCTCCATAAGCCATGCGTGTCGTAAGAAGCGACTAAAATGCCGGGAGCAAGGGGCTAGTAACCCCTTCTCCTGTATATATTACTAAATGTAAAAAGAGAAACTTTTGTTTTTCCTTTTGGGCCACCCCGCTTCAGTGGGAAACGGCTGACGCGTTGAAAGAAAGATGAGGGTTCAGTGTCTATCTACCATATGAAGGTCATTATGACTGGTTGGTTAATGGGGATTAAAGTCTATCTACTACTCCATGATAATTAAGACTGGTTGGTTAATGGGGTTTAAAATCTATCTACTACACCAGAGTCATTAAAACTGGTTGGTTGGTTAACCCTTTCAGGGTCCAAGGGGGGTCTCCGAAAATCGTTCTCAGGGTCCAAGAATTTAAAAAAAAAAAAAAAATTATTTTTTCTTATGAAATGATAGAGAATCTTTTTCCGATCATAACGCCACAAAAATTATTAAATTTGATCGAAAACTAATGGAATTATGCTTTCGCGAAGTTAGCGGTAGCCATGACACCTATGCATCGGCGATTTCGCCCACTTTGAGCCCTATTTTTGGCAAATTCTAATGTTTCAGTCAACTAAAATTATAGCTATTTCGCTAGAACTCCATTTCTTCTATCGATTGAGTACAAGAAACCGCCTATTTACCAATTACAACTACCCAAAATAGTGGTCAGAAAATGGCAATTTGACCAATTTCACACAAATTTCAAACGATGCCAATTTCAAAATAGGGTCCAGAATAAACAAGGCAGACATTCCTGGCACTAAAATAATGCCTTCTCTGTTCATTAGTCACATTTCCAGGCCCCTCTTACATTACGTTTGCTTTTCATTTTGAATTTTTATTCTCACAAAAAATAGAAGATTTACTGTTATGTATACAACTGCATCATTGTAAAAATGGTATAAATAATATTAGAGCACTTGTGCATGAATATTAGACTCGCCAGTTGATGTGTATTGGACGCATGGTGTGATTTGTTTACTCTTGAACATCGTCAAAAATCGAACATTTTCGCTACTTTGAGCTCAATTTCAAAGTACTTGTCGTTGTCAAACCAATCAAAATCATCTCTATTTCTGTAATATATCTTCCAGTCTATCAAATGAGACCAAGAAAACGAGAATACATCAATAAATACCATACGAAAATAGACTGCAAAGTCGCTGTTTTAAACCAAAAACACGGTCAGAGTTTTTTTTTCCTCATTATGCACTGTGTGGTGCAGGATTTTTTTTATACTGCGCACACTGACCACACAGACCCATTCTATCACATCTAGGCCTAACAGCCTGTTTCTGCTTGATTTGAGGGCGCTAGAATTTAGGCGTACTAGTACGTCAATAACCCCAGGGCGTAAGCCGTACTAGTACGTCAATAACCCTGAAAGGGTTAATAGGATTTAATGTCTGTGTACTGCATGAGGGTTTAATGTCTGTCTACTACCTGGAGGGTGTTCCGGGAGTCAACGCCCCAGAACATCAAGGCCTTGTGGTAGATCAGGACCTGATCAATCAGGTTATTACTGTTGGACACATATAATCCAACATACGTACAAACCACAGCTCGGCTGGTCACGTACTGACTTTAGGTGCCTGTTCAGCACCTTTTAGAAGACAACTAGGGTCTTGATAACCAGGGGTCTTGAAGACAACCAGAGGTCTATTGGTAATTGCCCTTATGTATGCTTGGAGGTAGTCTTGAGCCCCTGGCACTTATTATGTTGTCTCTTAGTGTATTCGTGGTGCCCCTGCTTTTCGTTGGGGGAATGTTACATTTCCTGGAGAGTCTTGCTTTCATAGGGAGTGATTTTCGTGTGCAAATTTGGTACTAATCCCTCTAGGATTTTTCTTTCCAAGTGTATATTATCATGTGCAGGCAGTCTGTTCCACTCCTTTATTGCTGTACAATAAAATGTGCTTGAAGCCTGGCCACTGACTGGGTACTACAGAGTTGTTCTCCCTTTCCCTAGTACTATGATTGCTTTGGTTCCTGGCCATGACAAACTTGGCAGCAAGATATTCTGGACACTGTTTGTGAGCAATTTTATAAATGTGATTTAACTTCAGTTGTTTTACTCTGTCTTCATCATTCAGCATGTCCAGTTGTTGTAACTCATCCTGGCCTACATGTTTTCTTGGACCCAGGTTCAGGATGAATCTCACCATTTTGTTCTGGCTGATTTGTAGTCTATCTTTCAGTTTTTTTGTCAAGGCAGAGTACCATGAAAAACAAGAGTTGTCTGTATGACATTGTATAAGAACTAAACATAGGGTCCTGTGAGCCTCAGTAGGTAGACACTGTGCTTGTCTGTAGAGGAACTTTAGTCTGGCATTCCCTATCAATTCTCCTGACATGCTTGGGTCAAAGGAAATTCCCAGATATTTCACTGAGGACACTAAAGTGATGGGTTCCCCATTTCACCGGACATTAAAATTATTTAACCTTTTCAGTTTGTTTCGTACCAAAGAGTATAGCTTCTGTTTTCCCGAGGTGTAAGAGTATGGCTTCCGTTTTCCTGAGGTGTAACGATAATTTGTTGTTTACTAACCATTTGCTGTGTTTGCTGTGTTGTTGGTGTTTTAATGTACAAACACTGGTGTTGCTGGTGTTTTAATGTACAAACACTGGTGTTGCTGGTGTTTTAATGTACAAGCACTGGTGTGGGTCTTTACCTGACACTAACAGAGCACTGTCATCAGCGTACTATCGAAGCATACACTTGACACTGATGGGCATGTCATTCACATAACATAGTAACAATAAGAGACCCATAATACTACCTTGTTGGCTCCACTATTTGCTGGTTTAAGGTGAATTTGTTGCAGAGATTTAATAGCTCATGTGTGTGTGAAATTTCATCTGAGCTGCTGCTGCCTCCTGGGGTTATCTCTGCTAACATTATTTGCTACATTCCTCCATTTTAGGTGTCTCAAGTTGAACTCATCCAGCAGCAAGATGTTTGGGGGCAGGAGTTGGGAGATTTTCCAGACAGTGGTCAATTTTCAAAAGCGTTCCTGGAATTGTTGGGAAGTAGCATCTGGAGGCTTGTATACCACCACAATGACAAGGTTTTGGTTTTCGATCTTTACTGCCAAAACTTCAGCTACATCATTTAAGGTGCTTAGTAGTTCCAAGCATATGAGTGACTCTGTGACATATAGGCCAATCCCTCCCCCTCCATTGTTGCCTGTTTACTCTGTCGCATCTGTATAGGGTATAATCTGGGATCCATATTTCATTGTCAAAGTGATCCTTTATGTGGGTTATTGCGACCCCATAATGGGCCACAATGTATATACATGTTTATATGATATATTAGATATATTTTCTTTTCTTATAATTTTATATTCCTGATATTTTCGATAATAGCTAAATCGTTAATATCTTGCTTTATATTATTATTTGACTTAGCTATATTATTAGGTAGGATGTAACATGTACACAATTGTGCTCTATGTTTGAGAGTGTTGAGTAGCTGCCCTGGAGTTGGCAAACTACCTCGCTAACAAGCGCTTCGCTTGTTATACTGCCGGCTTTCTGGAGTTGCTGGGCAGCAGCCATGCGAGTCACGTGATCACACCTGAGTTGGAGACTGCCTCGCCTTTATCATTCTCTCTTGCCTGCTGACTCTCGAGGAGACAACACTTCGCTCTGGTCTCTTCTTGTTTTCTCATCATTTAGACTGTTTGGTAGAGTATGTATTCGGTGGTGAGACGAAACATACTTCTCTGGACTCTGTGTAACTCTGTTCACAGAGAATAGCCTAGACTTAGTAATTTTCGACGTTTTACTGGGTTGTGTGTCACATTGACACTCTGAGATAACTCAGGTCTCTAGCTATAGCTCTTGACCTAATTCGCTAAGGCATCTGTGCACCGTTACAGTTGGGGATTTTATGCTGAACCTAGATTCAGTAATAAGGGAGTTTTGTGACTATTTTGGAGGATCTGCCGATGGTCCCCAGTTAGGGTCGTTTTTCTATCTCCTTGTTCCTGACGCTGTGTTGCTGTTGCTTGCTATATTGCTGTTTGTCGAATTGGTCATTTTACTGTTCAATCAAGCTGTTCTGATTGTCAGTTTGTTAGAGAAGCTAGCTTATGAGAAGTTGTTTAGTCGGTCACTGGTTGAGTCGAGTATTAAGAGTCATAACGAGTTACCTGGAGCACACTCATACACATACAGTGGTACCTCGACTTACGATGTTATCATCTTACGTTATTTTCGATAACCGATATTTATAACGTAAGAAATTTGAATGCGACTTACGATGTTTGCTTCGTCTAACGACATTCGTACCGGACGTGTCCGCTTGGCGCCCAGCTGAGCGCGCACTCCAGGGAGCGTCAGTGCTATTGTTTACAAGCGAGAGCGACCACCCACCCACACCCACGCATTCATACCAGTATATTGTCATTATTCCACTGTTTTTAGTGCTTGCAACTGCTAAATAAGCTACCATGGGTCCAAGGAAAGCTCCTAGTGCTAAGCCTGTGGTAAAGAATGTGCAGGGAGTGAAGCATTTATGCAGGGAGTGTAGCATTTATGCAGGGAGTGTAGCATTTATGCAGGGAGTGTAGCAGGCATGCAGGGAGTGTAGCAGGCATGCAGGGAGTGTAGCAAAGATGCAGAGAGTGTAGCAGTGATGCAGGGAGTGTAGCAGGCATGCAGGGAGTGTAGCAGGCATGCAGGGAGTGTAGCAGGCATGCAGGGAGTGTAGCAGGGATGCAGGGAGTGTAGCAGGGATGCAGGGAGTGTAGCAAGGATGCAGGGAGTGTAGCAGGGATGCAGGGAGTGTAGCAAGGATGCAGGGAGTGTAGAAAGGATGCAGGGAGTGTAGTAGGCATGCAGGGAGTGTAGCAAGGATGCAGGGAGTGTAGCAAGGATGCAGGGAGTGTAGCAGGGATGCAGGGAGTGTAGCAGGGATGCAGGGAGTGTAGCAAGGATGCAGGGAGTGTAGCAAGGATGCAGGGAGTGTAGTAGGCATGCAGGGAGTGTAGCATTCATGCAGGGAGTGTAGCATTCATGCAGGGAGTATAGCATTCATGCAGGGAGTGTAGCATTCATGCAGGGAGTGTAGCATTCATGCAGGGAGTGTAGCATTCATGGGAGTGTAGCATTCATGCAGGGAGTGTAGCATTCATGCAGGAGTGTAGCATTCATGCAGGGAGTGTAGCATTCATGCAGGGAGTGTAGCATTCAAAGAAAAGGCCAGTAACCCCAGAAAAGAACTTGGTACCTGCAGTGTTAATGGAAGGATTCCCCTTCCAAACACTAGCATACTACTCCACCTTCTCCCCTCCTCCTGTCCTCCACACATCAACAACTCTTCAATAAATGTAAGTGACATGTTATTGTTCAATATTTACATGTGTATTTAGGTATTCTTTATTAAATTCTTTATTATTTAATGTCAAAAAGTTCTAAAAAATATTTTATTTAACTACTTTTGGAAGTCTTGGACGGATTAAATTTATTTCCATTATTTCTTATGGGGAAAATTGATTCGAGTAACGATTGTTTCGCCTTAAGATATGCCCTCTCTGACGGATTAATATCGTAAGTCGAGGTACCACTGTATTTGTATATATGAATATTATTGTTAATTGCTAACATTGTACCAGATGGTACATAAGAGCCATTAAGATATACAGTGGTACCTCGAGTTACAATATTTTTTCGTTTGAGAATGCTGTTCAAGTGCCATTACCAAACAAATTTATCCCCATAAGGAAAAATGTAAAATAGACTAGTCCTTTTACACCCCCAAAAATATACTTACAAAAGCATTTTAAAAAATAAACTTACATAAAAGGGCGATTTTGGGGACCATCGTAACTCGAGGTACCACTGTATGTGCCTTCAGCACAATAATATTTTATATGAGAGAAATGTAGGAGCTAACCTCCTAAGTAATATTTTCAGTATATTTATATTTAATTTGATTTACTTTGCTACCCTAGATTTTCTAACTTTGATAAACATTTTAAATATATTTCTTTGGTTAGTATCCTCTCAGTTGGGATCCAATGATGATATTGATAACATGTCGGATAACTGGACCAGGATACTGACTTTGTTGCAAAAGCCCAGTAACAGGCTGAATGCTAGAGGGGCATTCCTTTCTAGTGTTCACTGGAGATGTCTATTTCTAATAGATATCGCGTCATTTTGTAACATGGGTCTCTTTGAAAGCCGCAAACATTGCATTTGAATCTGTGAGCAGTCCACTGATGGAAGGTATTTTGTTGTTTGTTGCTGATTTTAGACCCTGTATATCAGTTATGGCAGGTAAAGAGGGAATATAAATGTATAAATTCAAGGATTATGTGGAGTAAAATAAAGATTGAATGTGAAAAGTGGGTTATAGTAAGTGTTTATGCACCTGGAGAAGAGAGAAGTGTAGAGGAGAGAAAGAGATTTTTGGAAATGTTGAGCGAGTGTGTGGGGAGTTTTGAACCAAGTGAGAGAGTAATTGTGGTTGGGGATCTTAATGCTAAAGTGGGTAAAAATGTTGTGGAGGGAGTAGTAGGTAAATTTGGGGTGCCAGGGGTAAATGTAAATGGGGAACCATTAATTGAGCTATGTGTAGAAAGAGGTTTGGTAATAAGTAATAAATATTTTATGAAAAAGAGGATAAATAAATATACAAGGTATGATATAGCACGTAAGGAAAGTAGTTTGTTGGATTATGTATTGGTGGATAAAAGGTTGATGGGTAGGCTTCAGGATGTACATGTTTATAGAGGGGCAACGGATATATCGGATCATTATTTGGTTGTAGCTACAGTTAGAGTAAAAGGTAGATGGGACAAAAAGAAAATGGCAACAGCAAGTAAGAGAGAGGTAAAAGTGTATAAACTAAGGGAGGAGGAAGTTAGGGTGAGATATAAGCAACTATTGGCAGAAAGGTGGGCTAATGCAAGTATGAGTAGTGGGGGGGGGGTTGAAGAAAGTTGGGATAGTTTTAAAAATGCAGTATTAGAATGTGGGGCAGAAGTTTGTGGCTATAGGAGGGTGGGTGCAGGAGGAAAGAGGAGTGAGTGGTGGAATGAAGAAGTAAAGGGTGTGCTAAAAGAGAAAAAGTTAGCTTATGAGAGGTTTTTACAAAACAGAAGTGTTAATAGAAGAGCAGAGTATATGGAGAGTAAAAGAAAGGTAAAGAGAGTGGTGAGAGAGTGCAAAAGAAGAGCGGATGAAAGAATGGGAGAGGCTCTGTCAAGAAATTTTGCTGAAAACAAGAAAAAATTTTGGAGTGAGATAAACAAGGTAAGAAAGCCTAGGGAACGAATGGATTTTTCAGTTAAAAACAGAGTAGGGGAGTTAGTAGATGGGGAGCTGGAGGTATTGGGTAGATGGCGGGAATATTTTGAGGAACTTTTAAATGTCGATGAAAAAAGGGAGGCGGTAGGTACAACATCCTTTAGGAGTGAAGAAGAGCAGGATGTGAGTGTGGGGGAGGTGCATGAGGCATTACGTAGAATGAAAGGGGGTAAAGCAGCTGGAACTGACGGGATCATGACAGAAATGTTAAAAGCAGGGGGGGATATAGTGCTGGAGTGGTTGGTATTTTTGTTTAATAAATGTATGAAAGAGGGGGAAGGTACCTAGGGATTGGCGGAGAGCATGTATAGTTCCTTTATATAAAGGGAAGGGGGATAAAAGAGAGTGGAAAAATTATAGGGGAATAAGTTTACTGAGTATACCAGGTAAAGTGTATGGCAGGGTTATTATTGAAAGAATTAGAGGTAAGACAGAGAGTAGGATTGCAGATGAGCAAGGAGGCTTTAGAGTGGGTAGGGGATGTGTAGATCAAGTGTTTACAGTGAAGCATATATGTGAACGGTATTTAGATAAAGGTAGAGAAGTTTTCATTGCATTTATGGATTTAGAAAAGGCATATGATAGTGGATAGGGGAGCAATGTGGCAAATGTTGCAAGTGTATGGAATAGGTAGTAAGTTACTGAAGGCTGTAAAGAGTTTTTATGAGGATAGTGAGGCTCCAGAAGGCTGTTCAAGTGCCATTACCGAATGAATTTGTTCCCATAAGGAATAATGTGTGTAGGAGAGAGGGAGATTACTTCCCGGTAAAAGTAGGTCATAGACAGGGATGTGTAATGTCACCATGGTTGTTTAATATATTTATAGATGGGGTTGTAAAAGAAGTAAATGCTAGGGTGTTGGGGAGAGGGGTGGGATTAAATTATGGGGAATTAAATTCAAAATGGTAGTTGACACAGTTACTTTTTGCTGATGATACTGTGCTTATGGGAGATTCTAAAGAAAAGTTGCAGAGGTTAGTGGACGAGTTTGGAAGAGTGTGTAAAGGTAGAAAGTTGAAAATGAACATAGATAAGAGTAAGGTGATGAGGGTATCAAACGATTTAAATAAAGAAAAATTGGATATCACATTGGAGAGAGGGATTATAGAAGAAGTAAATGTTTTCAGATATTTGGGAGTTGACGTGTCAGCGGATGGGTTTATGAAGGATGAGGTTAACCATAGAATTGATGAAGGAAAAAAGGTGAGTGGTGCGTTGAGGTATCTGTGGAGACAAAGAACGTTATCCATGGAGGCAAAGAAGAGAATGTACGAAAGTATAGTGGTACCAACACTCTTAAATGGGTGTGAAGCATGGGTTGCAAATGCTGCAGCAAGAAGGAGGCTGGAGGCCGTGGAGATGTCCTGTCTAAGGGCAATGTGTGGTGTAAATATTATGCAGAAAATTCGGAATGTGGAAATTAGGAGAAGGTGTGGAGTTACTAAAAGTATTTGTCAGAGGGCTGAAGAGGGGTTGTTGAGGTGGTTTGGTCATTTAGAGAGAATGGATCATAGTAGAATGACTTGGAGAGCATATAAATCTGTAGGGGAATGAGGGGTAGGGGTCATCCTAGAAAAGGTTGGAGGGAGGGGGTAAAGGAGGTTTTGTGGGCGAGGGGCTTGGACTTCCAGCAAGCATGTGTGAGCGTGTTAGATAGGAGTGAATGGAGACGAATGGTTTTTGGTACATGACGATCTGTTGGAGTGTGAGCAGGGTAACATTTTGTGAAGGGATTCAGGGAAACCAGTTAATTGATTTAGTTGGACTTGAGTCCTGGAAATGGGAAGTACAATGCCTGCACTTTAAAGGAGGGGTCTGGGATAGTGACAGCTGGGAGGGACTATTAACATAAGAACATAAGAATGGAGGAACACTGCAGAAGGCCTACTGGCCCATACAAGGCAGGTCCTTATCAAAACCACCACTACCTAAGAATTTACTCCCGTACTCACGACACCAATCAAACCCAGCCCCTCCCACTCATATATTTGTCCAATCTCTTTTTAATGCCACCCAAGGTCCTAGCCTCTATCACCCTACTCGGAAGATTGTTCCACGCATCTACAACTCTGTTCGAAAACCAGTACTTGCCTATGTCCTTTCTAAATCTAAATTTATCCAATTTAAATCCGTTATTTCTGGTTCTTACTTGGTTCGATATCCTCAGTATTTTATTAATATCTCCTTTGTTTATGCCTATCATCCACTTGTACATCTCGATGATATCTCCCCTCATTCTACGTCTCTCCAGAGAGTGGAGATTCAACGCTCTAAGTCTATCTTTATACGGGAGATTTCTTATACAGTAAATCATTTTAGTCATTCTTCTTTGTATGTTCTCCAATGAATCTATATCCATCCTGTAGTAAGGAGACCAAAACTGAGCTGCATAATCCAAATGAGGTCTCACTAGTGATGTATAGAGCTGTAAAATAACTTTTGGACTTCTGTTGCTTATACTTCTTGAAATAAATCCTAGTAATCTGTTAGCCTTATTGCGCACACTTAGGCACTGTTGTCTTGGCTTTAGATTCCTGCTTACCATGACTCCCAAGTCTTTTTCACATTCTGTATGATCAAGCTCTACTTCACCTAGTTTATAAATTCGAGGGATATTTTCATTACCAAGGACTAGTATCCTCAGTATTTTATTAATATCTCCTTTGTTTATGCCTATCATCCACTTGTACACCTCGATGATATCTCCCCTCATTCTACGTCTCTCCAGAGAGTGGAGATTCAACGCTCTAAGTCTATCTTTATACGGAGATTTCTTATACAGTAAATCATTTTAGTCATTCTTCTTTGTATGTTCTCCAATGAATCTATATCCATCCTGTAGTAAGGAGACCAAAACTGAGCTGCATAATCCAAATGAGGTCTCACTAGTGATGTATAGAGCTGTAAAATAACTTTTGGACTTCTGTTGCTTATACTTCTTGAAATAAATCCTAGTAATCTGTTAGCCTTATTGCGCACACTTAGGCACTGTTGTCTTGGCTTTAGATTCCTGCTTACCATGACTCCCAAGTCTTTTTCACATTCTGTATGATCAAGCTCTACTTCACCTAGTTTATAAATTCGAGGGATATTTTCATTACCAAGGACTAGTACCTTACACTTGTCCACATTGAACTTCATCTGCCACTTTTCAGACCAAGACATTAATTTGTCCAAATCCTATTCTCAGCTGTCGTATCTGAGCGCCTCTGCAAAGACAGTGATTATGTATGAGTGTGGTGAAAGTGTTGAATGATGATAAAAGTATTTTCTTTTTGGGGATTTTCTTTCTTTTTGGGTCACCCTGCCTCGGTGGGAGACGGCCGACTTGTTGAAAAAAAAAAAAAAAAATCCAAAGATAAATGTGGTCATATTGATGGTATGTAGGTGGACTTTGTTTGCTGGCACTAATATCTGTTGTTTTGGAGTGGAGGCCACTGACTGTGACTCCGTTCCGGAAGTGATTTGAGTTGGTTTAGGATTTCTGTCATTTCTTGCCAGCTTTTTTACCTTCCTGGCACTAAAAAACCTCCATTTCTGGAGTGGTTGTGGCTACCCTGGTTTGTTTCCCATAGTCTGGGTGATCTGTAACTTCTTGTTCCCTTCAGATGGTGTCCCTGACAATATAGGTTGAAGCACTGACTTTCCTGTACTGAAGAGTGACACATTACACGAAGAAGCGTTGCATTCTCCTGTTGTCATGTGGGTCCAGCATTTTTTGGGATATTTAAAACTGCACATCCCACCTGTTTTCCAGATATTCCATGCCTGCAGATATCCAAGGCATAGAATTTGCATGGATCTGATTTCTGTTTCCTGCGATTTTTCATGACTGCCTTCCCTCCTGGTGCATTTTTTCAGACTCCGCACTATCTACAACACCTGTAATAACTGGTGCCTCCACCAGGTTTACTGGTAGTGTATATACGTATACACTATTCTTCGAAGCATCATTTCCTTGTTTGCCATTGTAGTGATACCGCTCTTGTGGAGAGCCGCTGCAGGACACAATACGGCACCACCTCAGGGGGCCCCTAACAATAACAACAAACAGTACGGCGATGGCCCAGCATGGCGTGTGGTCTCGCTCTTACACAAATACATTCGTGATGCAGATTACATGGTAAGCTTAAATATGTCGCCAGTAGCTATAGCTTTTCTGAGGACATATGCACCTTACATCACCTGTCCTGCAGCAGCAGTCATTAGATGTATTTTCTTCTGTTGCAGACATGTACCATGGATTTTGTGTTCAATAAAGCCTAGAAATGAGGCCTGTGTTTTTATCACAACAATTTATTGAACACAAATATCCTGGGCTACCTGGCGGCGATTCTGAGCTAGACTACACAGCAAATGGAGCGTTTACTGAAACCTGAGAGGCTAGACTCTGACCCCAGTGTATCAACGGCTGCTCAGGAATGGAAGCACTGGTTTAAGACTTTCGAAAACTTCTTGAGAGCCTTTCCTCAGGAAGATCTAGATAAACTAAGCCTGCTCATCAACTTTGTGTCACCTAAAATCTATGAGGTTATTTCTGAGTGTAATACCTATGAAGATGCTATCAATGCCCTCAAGTCTCAGTATATTAAGCCCACAAATGAAATCTTTGCACGATATCGTCTTGCAACTGCCGCCACAGATTGGTGAATCCTTAGAGGAATACTTTCAAGCATTGAAAATATTAGGTAAGGACTGTAACTTCCGAGCGGTGACAGCTTCTCAGTATTGTGAAGAGTCCATCAGGGATGCTTTTATCAGTGGCCTGCAATCACCAATAATAAGGCAGCGTTTATTGGAGAATAAAACTCTGGACTTAGCCACTACCCTTGACCAGGCAAGATCATTAGATTCAGCTCAGAAGAATTCTGAAGTGTACAGTACTACCCAGCCTTCTCGAGTGGTAAGTGCTGTAACTCCCGACCAAGACTCTTTTAATGAGGTTACCGTGGAACCTGCTTCAGTGACAGCAGCTGCAGGCACGTGTTTCTTTTGTGGTTTTTAAAGACATCCACGTCCAAAGTGTCCGGCTCGTGAAGCAATGTGCCATCAATGCCATAAGAAAGGTCACTTTGCTAAAGTATGTCGTGCTAATACATCAACAAGAGCTAGTGCTTCTATGCATTCCGACCAGGCGACTCTAGCAACAGTGACTTCTGCGGCTGCTCCAAATTCACTGTCAAAGGCAGTTGTGAAAGTGTTCATCAAAGGAACAGAAGTAGATGGTCTGATTGACAGTGGCAGCTCAGAGAGTTTCATCAACCTTGACGTAGTTAAACGCCACTCCTTGACGGTACATCACTCATCAGGTACCGTTTCCATGGCATCAACATCTCTCTCTATTCAGACGTTAGGGTTTTGTAAGGTAAACCTTAGAGTTAATGACAGGGATTATCAAGATGTACATTTAGCTGTTCTGCCACAACTGTGCTCTGATGTGATCCTTGGTCAGGACTTTCAGAAGCGTCATGGTAGTGTTACCTTAACATATGGAGGTGAACTGCTCCTCTCGTTGTCTGTGGTCTTAGCACTTTAAGGGTAGACCCACCAAAGCTGTTTGCGAATCTTACTGCGGATTGTCATCCTATATCAGCTAAGTCACGCCGCTATTCTTATGAAGATAGGATGTTCATTGAGAAAGAAACTCAGAGGCTGCTGAAGGAGGGTATTATAGAACCAAGTAATTCTCCGTGGCGTGCACAGGTCGTTGTTGTCAAGGATGATTATAGGAAACGGAGGCTGGCTATCGACTATTCTGAGACAATCAACAAATTTACACTTCTTGATGGGTACCCTCTACCTCGAATTGATGATACAGTGAACAAAATTGCTCAGTACTATGTGTTTAGCACAATTGATCTACGAAGTGCCTATCATCAAGTCCCTATAAGGAATGAAGATAAACCATACACAGCGTTTCAGTTTACCAGAGTCCCTTTTGGGGTTACCAATGGGGTAGCCTGTTTCCAACGAATTATGGATTCACTCATTCAGGAAGAGCAACTTATGGGAACTTATGCATATTTAGATAATGTTACCATTTGTGGCAAGACCCAGGAGGAACATGATGCAAACCTTGATAAGTTTTTGGAAGCTGCCAAGAAGAAAAATATCAGTTACAATGAAGAAAAGTGCACTTTTTCCACTAAAAGGCTTAACATCCTTGGTTATGTGGTGGAAGGAGGTGCAATATCCCCAGACCCTGAAAGACTTCGACCTCTACGGGAACTTCCAATGCCCCAAGACAAAAAGTCACTCCAAAGAACTCTTGGTCTTTTTGCTTATTACTCACAGTGGATCTACAACTATTCAAGTAAAGTTCGCCCACTGAGTGCTACCACGATATTTCCTGTGACAAAGGAAGCAGAAACTGCTTTCTATACTCTCAAACAGGATATTGAAAACTCAGTAGTTCAGGCCATTGATGAGTCCCTACCATTCGAGGTGGAAACGGATGCATCTGAAGTTGCCATTGCTGCAGTCCTATCTCAGGCAGGACGTCCCGTTGCTTTCTTTTCAAGAACTTTTCAAGGATCAGAGAAGTGCTATGCTGCTGTAGAAAAGGAAGCCCAGGCCATCATAGAAGCAGTTCGCCACTGGAGGCATTATTTAACAGGCAGACATTTCACTGTAAGGACTGACCAACGGTCCGTGATGTATATGTTTGACAAGAAGCACAAAAGTAAGATCAAGAATGACAAGATATTACGCTGGAGGATGGAACTATCGTGTTATAACTTTGATATTCTGTATCGACCGGGTGAAGAAAACGTTTCACCTGATGCATTCTCTAGGTCCCACTGTGGAGCAGCATGTCATGATTTGCAATCACTCTCAGAGCTCCACAAGGCCTTGTGTCACCCAGGAGTTACACGCCTGTATCATTTTGTTAAATCTAAGAATATGCCCTACTCAGTGGAAGAGGTGCGACAAGTGATCAGATCATGCAGAGTATGTGCAGAGTGCAAGCCAAACTTTCACCAGCCAGAGAAAACTCATCTCATAAAAGCCACCCAGCCTTTCGAGAGACTGAATATAGATTTCAAAGGACCTCTACCAAGCATAAACCAGAATAGGTATTTCCTTAACATAGTAGATGAATATTCTAGGTTTCCTTTTGTGTTCCCTGTGCAAATATGACTGCTTCAACTGTCATCAGTTGTCTTTCCCAGTTATTCGCTATTTTTGGTATGCCGGCCTATATCCATTCAGACAGGGGATCCTCGTTCATGAGTAATGAACTTCATGAGTTTTTGGCTAACAAAGGGATTGCTTGCAGCAGAACAACAAGCTACAACCCTCAAGGCAATGGTCAAGTGGAGCGGTTCAATGGTACTATATGGAAGTCAGTTACAATGACACTGAAATCTCGCAATCTACCGGTTCAACACTGGCAGACTGTCTTACCTGATGCCCTTCACTCTATTAGATCATTGCTGTGCACAGCTACTAATGCTACCCCTCATGAGAGACTCTTCAACTATTCACGTCGTTCCTCTACGGGAGCCTCCATGCCCACCTGGTTATGTCACCCTGGACCCATTCTCCTGAAGAGTCACCGTAGGATGAACAAGACGGATCCTTTAGTGGAAGAGGTAGAGCTCCTACAAGCTAATCCGCATTATGCCCACATTCGCTACCAAAATGGTGAAGAGACTACTGTATCTACAAGACACTTAGCCCCAGTTGAAACCAATGTTAGTGCGGAATCTCAAGATACACCAATAGATGTTGCGAAAGATGCTTCGGTTTCTCCAGGAAGCCTTTTCAGGCTACCCTATTGAAATAGAGGATGCCGCTCCAGTAGATAGTCAAACCCCACTAGAAAATACCGAACCCGGTGAAGAGGCTCAAGGGCTACGAAGGTCTGGACGTACACGTCACCCACCTAACCGTTTGGAGGATTACTGTATCTGATATTTTAGAAGGGGGAGATTGTAGTGATACCGCTCTTGTGGAGAGCCGCTGCAGGACACAATACGGCACCACCTCAGGGGGCCCCTAACAATAACAACAAACAGTACGGCGATGGCCCAGCATGGCGTGTGGTCTCGCTCTTACACAAATACATTCGTGATGCAGATTACATGGTAAGCTTAAATATGTCGCCAGTAGCTATAGCTTTTCTGAGGACATATGCACCTTACATCACCTGTCCTGCAGCAGCAGTCATTAGATGTATTTTCTTCTGTTGCAGACATGTACCATGGATTTTGTGTTCAATAAAGCCTAGAAATGAGGCCTGTGTTTTTATCACAACAGCCATCTCCAGTGGTATTGCTATTTTGTAACTCTGGAATTTGCAAATCTTTGTCTATATGTACAGTGGACCCCCGGTTAACGGCCGGCTCCAAACACTAACATTTATGTAAGTGTATTTTTTTAAGTGCTTTTGTAAGTGTATGTTTGGGAATCCAAAAAGACTGCAGTCATCCCTCGGTTTTCAATTTTAATCCGTTCCAGATGGATCGGCTAAAACTAAAATCGGCGAAAACCAAAACTATTTTCCCCATAAGAAATAATGGAAATTCAATTAATCCGTTCCAGAAGTTTGGAAAAAAAATTTTGGGGGGCCTTAAAGATAGATTTTCATGCACAAATGAATGAACTGAATGTGGCACTTACCTTTATTGAAGACTGATGTTGCTGGATGGGAGAGAGGGAAGAGGGGAGAGGGAAGAGACCCTAATTTTTGGAAGGGGAATCCCCCTCCATAAGGACTCTAAGTACCAAGTTCTCATCTGGGGTCACTTCCCTTCTTTGTCTTTTAATCCCACTAGGACCAGCTTGAGAGTCACTGCACACCTGTGGCACTAAATATCTGTCCAGAAAGCTCTGTGTCTGGCGGCTCTTTAAAATATCCCTAAAATGGGACACGGCATTGTCATTGTAAAAGTAGCCAGCACGGATTGCAACATCTTTGTCAGGGTGATGTTCCTCCACAAATGAATGCACCCTACTCCACATTGCACAAATCTCCTTAATCTCTGAAGAAGGCACCTTACATCTTTCTTCCTTCACTGAAGCAATTTCCTCAGATCTGTTTTGTTGTTGTTGCAGCTCAAGCTCTTGCAGCTCTTCAGTGGTTAGATCTTCATTGTGGTCCTCCACCAACTCTTCCACATCCTCTCCATTCACATCCAACCCCATGGAAGTCCCCAATTCCACAATACTTTCCACAACTTCCATAGGCTCCTCAGGGTTAGCCCCAAACCCTTCAAAATCCCTCTCTGGGACACAATCTGGCCACAATTTTCTCCAAGCAGAGTTCATCGTCCTGGAGGTCACTCCCTGCCAAGCTTTATCTATAAGGCCTATGCAATGGAAGATATCGAAGTGAGCCTTCCAGAACTCTTTTAGGGTCTATCTAGTGTCTGAGGTTACATCAAAGTCAAAGCACCTTTGAAACATTGCTTTGGTGTACAGTTTTTTTAAGTTTGCAATGACCTGCTGGTCCATGGGCTGGATGAGAGGAGTGGTGTTAGGAGGCAGGAACTTCACTTTTACAAATTTGAATTCCTTAGACATTTGGTCTTCCAAGTCTTGAGGATGAGCAGGAGCATTGTCCATTACTAGGAGGCACTTAAGTGGCAATTTATTGTCCAATAGATATTTCTTCACACTGGGGACAAACACTTGATTAAACCATTCCAGGAAAATTTCCCTAGTGACCCATGCCTTAGCATTAGACTTCCAAAACACACACAATTTACTCTTGTCAACACTGTAGTTCCTGAACACACTGGGATTTTCAGAGTGATACACTAGTAAAGGCTTCACTTTTAAATCCCCACTAGCGTTCCCACATAACATAAGAGTTAGCCTGTCTTTCATAGGCTTGTGTCCTGACATTGCCTTTTCCTCCTGCGTGATGTAGGTCCTCCTTGGCATTTTCTTCCAAAAGAGGCCTGTTTCGTCACAATTAAATGCTTGTTGGGGTTTAAATTCTTCTGCCTCTACATATTCTTTAAACTCACGCACAAATTTTTCAGCCCCATCTTTATCTGAACTGGCACCCTCACCATGCCTTACAACACTGTGTATGCCACTTCACTTCTTGAAGTTTTCGAACCAGCCTTTGCTGGCCTTAAATTCATCAACATCAACACTGGTTCAAGGCATTTTCTTTACAAGATCGGCATGCAACTGCCTTGCTTTTTCACATATGATGGATTACACAACACTATCACCCGCTAGCAGTTTTTGGTTTATCCACACCAATAACAATTTCTCTATATTTTCCATTGTTTGTGATCTCTGTTTCGTTATCGTATTCACCCCTTTCGCAACATTAGCTTCCGTGATTTCTTTTCTCTTTGCCACAGTGGAACTGATGGTTGATGGGTTTTTCTTGTAGTATATCCTGGCGAGCTCGGCAATACATACACCACTATCATATTTTTCTATTATTTCTTTCTTCATTTCTACAGTGTTCCTCACTTTCTTTACCAAAGAACTGGCACTAGGAGCTTTCTTTGGGCCCATGGTAGCTTATTTAGTAGTCACACACAATAATCAAGGGCCAAAAAGAATGAATTGTTAACCCTTTACCGGGCACTCCCTGGAAAATGATAATTTCGAAATGTATTTCATATGAGTGGATAGAGTAACTCAATGTAAGGATAATGAGCCCATATAATTGAAATTCTAAAAAAACCTTTTCACGCAATTGCCAATATTCAAGGACCGTCTACAGACGGTCCAGACCGTTAAAGGGTGTCAAATTCTGAATGTTGCAAATTTGCAATTGTTAATAAAACACCAAATAAGTATTTTTCTATTTTATTATACTAATAGACAATATCAAAAACACAACTGGAACTTGTTTCCAAACATTTTGTAGGTATAAAAAATATAAAAGTGAACCAAAGAGCAACATGGACACATTGCAAAGGGATAAAACTTTCAAGTCCCATATTCCTGAATTTCCTGAGAAAAAACAATCATTCTTGATCACTAATTGCTACAATGAAAGGCTATGAAGCAATTTCTTTCCTTCTTGATGCATAGATTTACCTTGCATACGGCACACAAAAATGAGGATGTGACATGATTTTTCGTTTTGCTGCAATAATTGCATGTAAATATTCTGCCTTGCACTGGCCAGTGACCTAGCATTTTATCAAACCTATCATTTTGGTCAAACCTCACACTGTCATCAGGCCTTTCTGCACGTTGGTACTGCACTGGAGATGGCAACAGGTCATCTGGTTCTGGATCTGAGTCACTTTCCACCAAAATGCAGAGATATTTGAACTTCTGTTGGAAGGGTTCACAATAGAACAATTTCTCATTGATCTGGAATGACAATAAGAATGTTCTGTACACACCCAGACCACTACAGAATTCATATATGCACTAGAAATTTTTATATAAATATTTATTTACTGAAATTTAAAATGTGGCCCTGACGGGCGGGACCGTCTGTACACGGTCCTCTTTTGTTGCACTTTTTTCAATTGCATGGTACACTCATATTATGCATATCTAACTCCTGATATATATCTCAAAATATGCCTAAACTATTCATTTACACACTGGACACAACAATTAGTACTTACCGACATTGTAGAGAGTATAATCACAGTGTATATGAGTGGAACAAGAGCAAAAATTCGGCTCTGGGTGACGCCAAGCGAGAAGTGTTTACATTTTGGTCTCTCAACCAATGGGAAGCGAGCAGATGCCGGTCTCACTTAGCTGGAGCGACTCACAGAAGGCTTGTGATTGGTCAGATATAGAGAATGGGAACCTAGATGCGCTGGGGGAGTAGGATGACACGCGCAAAAACACGTGTTTAGGACCGTCTGTACACGGTCCTGCCCGGTAAAGGGTTAATAAATGTTTTGTATGAACTCCTGGGGTGATGTTCACTCAAGCATAAACAATGCTAGACTGCGTTACCAATGTGCGTGGGAGGTGCTGGAGGGTGCGTGGGTGGCGGGCCTACGGCCTTTGTATGTGCGCGGCACTGGTGGACAGGTCCCATACGGTCGGTGAAAACTAAGACAATCGGCGAAAACTGAGACAAAATTTCCCCAAAAAAAGTCAGCGAAAACCAAAATCGGTGAAAACTGGGACAATCGAAAACCGAGGGATGACTGTACTCTAATTTACATTATTCCTTAAGTTAATAAATTCGTTCGGTAACAGCACTTGAACAGCATTCTGAAACGAATTATGGCCGTTAACCGGGGGTCCACTGTATATGTTTCCCTAGCACCAGGACTACTGTATTTAGATAAATTTGAATTTGACTTAGAATTTGTTACAGGATGAGGAGAGTGATTCTGATTGGTCGGAGGAGGAGGAAGCGACCCGTCCAATAGCATCCGTCCTTCCAGCGGTTGAGCGGAAGCCTCGGCCGCTGCTGTCCGATGATGACGACCACGACCAAGACTTCTTCACGACCACCACTGTGAGTGTTGCTGCTTTAATGTACAAACACTGGTGTTGCTGGTGTTTTAATGTACAAACACTGGTGTCGCTGGTGTTTTAATGTACAAGCACTGGTGTTGCTGGTGTTTTAATGTACAAACACTGGTGTTGTTGGTGTTTTAATGTACAAACACTGGTGTTACTGGTGTTTTAATGTACAAACACTGGTGTTGATGGTGTTTTAATGTAAAAGCACTGGTGTTGCTGGTGTTTTAACCCTTTGACTGTCGCAACCCCTAATCCTGAGGTGTCTCTTGTTGTCGCAAAATTTTCGAAAAAAAAACAAAAAAAAATTCTTATGAAATGATAGAGAATCTTTTCCCGATGGTAATGACACCAAAAGTATGAAGTTTGATGGAAAACTTACGGAATTACGCTCTCACGAAGTTAGTGATCTCGGCGATATATACTCATTGGCAATTTCGCCGACTTTGAGCCCTATTTTCGGCCAATTCCATTGTTCCAGTCGACCAAACTCATAGCTATTTCTTTAGAACTCCATTTGTTCTATCGATTGAGTAAAAGAAACCACCAATTTACCGATTTCAACTACCCAATAAAGTGGTCAGAAATTGGCAATTTGACCAATTTCATGCAAAATAAAAAAGTTGTCAATTTTAAAATAGGGTCCAGAATAAACAATGCAGACATTCCTGGCACTAAAATAAGATGTTATCTGTTCATTAGTCACGTCTTTAGGCCCCTCTTATATTTCTTATATTACTCTTGCTTTCTATTTTGATTTTTTATTCACACAAAAAATAGAAGATTTACCGTTATGCAGACTATTGCATTATTGTAAAAATGATATAAATAATGTCAGTGCACTTGTGTAAGAATATTAGACTCACTAGTTGATGTGTATTGGACGCGTTGCGTGATTTGTTTACTATTGAACATTGGCAAAAATCGAACATTTCCCCTACTTTGTGCTCAATTTCAAGGTAGTTTTCATCATGAAACTAATCAAAATCATCTTTATTTCTGTAGTATGTTTTCCATTCTATCAAATGAGACCACGAAAAAGAGAATACAACCATAAATACTATACGAAAATACACCTCAAATTCGGCATTTTAATCCAAAAACACGGTCAGTTTTTTTTTTTCTCATTGTGCACTGGGTGCTGCAGGATTTTTTTTATACAGCGTACACTGACCACACAGACCCATTCTCTCATATGTGGGCCTACCAGCTTTCTCCCGCTTGATTTGAAGCCGCTAGAATTTTTTAGTATATATACGTCTGAAACAGTGGCTCGTAAGATGTATATATACGACCAAAACAGTCAAAGGGTTAACTACCAAACACCAGTGTTGTGGGTATTTCAACTACCAAACACCAGTGTTGCAGGTGTTTTAACTACCAAACACTAGTGTTGCAAATGTTTTAACTACCAAACACCAGTGATGCAGGTATTTCAACTACCAAACACCAGTGTTGCAGGTGTTTTAACTACCAAACACTAGTGTTGCAAATGTTTTAACTACCAAACACCAGTGTTGCAGGTGTTTTAACTACCAAACACTAGTGTTGCAAATGTTTTAACTACCAAACACCAGTGATGCAGGTGTTTTAACTACCAAACACCAGTGTTGCAGGTGTTTTAACTACCAAATACCAGTGTTGCAGGTGTTTTAACTACCAAACACCAGTGTTGCAGGTATTTTAACTATCAAACACCAGTGTTGCTGGTATTTTAACTACCAAACACCAGTTTTGCAGGTATTTTAACTACCAAACACCAGTGTTGCCAGTGTTTTAACTACCAAACACCAGTGATGCAGGTGTTTTAACTACCAAACACCAGTGTTGCTAGTGTTTTAAGTAACAAACAAGTGTTGTAGGTATTTTATTTGTGTTGCAGGTGTTTTGCCTTACAACAGTGTTGCAGGTGTCTTAACTAATAAACAGTGTTGCAGGTGTCTTAACTAATAAACAGTGTTGCAGGTGTTTTAACTAACAAACACCAGTGTTACAAGTGTTTTACTATACAAAATGCACTAATATATTTTAATATAGTAATATCTAACATTCCCTACGCATTATATTACCCCTAAGGGTCTAGAGCTCTCCCTGAATATAAAATATACATAATACATATGTGTGTGTATAGCACCGTGTGGATTGTGTGTGTATATTGTCATTTTGAGTTGCCATATCTGGTCTTCTTATCTCCTACTTCCTGTGGGTGATTGCCAGCAAAGGTGTGTTTGTTTCTAACGTTTGTGCATTTTGCAGCGTCTTAAAATGCAAATTCGCAGTGTTTTTTGGGCGGAATTGTTGTAGGGATGCGGCTGCTGGAGTTCAATGCCGTGGCTGTGTGAGTTTGACCTGCGGCGACAGTGCTGTCGTATGGTGTGTTTTAATCTGCGTGTGGCAACCAGTGTTTCCCGTTTTAGTGTTTGGCGTTGGTGCTGATAGAGCCTTTAGTCTGTGTGGTGGAGAGGTCCCTGTGTGTTTAGAGCTCTCTGTGTTGATAGCTCCAGAGCTCACTGTCACTCTGATATACTTAAAAACTGACAGCACTGTCATCCAAACACACGAACCGTCAGCCTAACAGACGAACTGTCAGCCAGCTGAACTGATAGCCAGGCAAACTGACAGTCAGGCAGATTGACAGAGAGACAGACTGTCAGCCATACAGACGAACAGCCAGACAGACAACTGTCAGACAGACAAACTGACAGCCAGACAGACACCATGCACTTGCTGTCAGACTACCTGCGTGGGGTCTACCTGCGCTATCAGCACTACCTGCTCACCAGCGGCGACATCCTCCTCGACTTTGACATCTGTGTCGCCCTCATCTGTGTCGTCCTCTTCCTTGGCGCCTGGGTCGGCACCTTCTTCAGGAAGGCGGCACAACATGCTTGACCAACCCTCGTTTGTCGCCGTCACTGCTGTCGTTCTGTTGTTATCCTGGCTGGTAGTGACCTGGCTCAGTTATAATGTTCCACTATATACAGTCAGTTCACTTATAAAGTTCCACTATATACAGTCAGTTTACATATAAAGTTCCACTATATACAGTCAGTTCACTTATAAAGTTCCACTATATACAGTCAGTTCACTTATAAAGTTCCACTATATACAGTCAGTTTACATATAAAGTTCCACTATATACAGTCAGTTCACTTATAAAGTTCCACTATATACAGTCAGTTCACTTATAAAGCTCACTTAGCAGTAAGTAGGTACCTGGGTGCTAGTTACCTTACACCTGCTGTCAGTGTTCACCTAGCAATAAGTAGGTACCTGGGTGTTACACCTGTCAGTTTTCACCTAGCAGTAAGTAGGAACCTGGGTGTTTCTTACACCTGCTGTCAGTGTTTACCTAGCAGTAAGTAGGTACCTGGGTGTTAAACCTGCTGTCAGTGTTCACCTAGCAGTAAGTAGGTACCTGGGTGTTAAACCTGCTGTCATTGTTCACCTAGCAGTAGGTACCTGGGTGTTACATGTGCTGTCGGTGTTCACCTAGCAGTACCTGGGTGTTACACCTGCTGTCAGTGTTCACCTAGCAGTAAGTACCTGGGTGTTACACCTACCATCAGTGTTCACCTAGCAGTAAGTACCTGGGCGTTACACCTGCTGTCAGTGTTCACCTAGCAGTAAGTAAGTACCTGGGTGTTACACCTGCTGTCAGTGTTCACCTAGCAGTAAGTACCTGGGTGTTACACCTGCCATCAGTGTTCACCTAGCAGTAAGTACCTGGGCGTTACACCTGCTGTCAGTGTTCACCTAACAGTAAGTAAGTACCTGGGTGTTACATGTGCTGTCAGTGTTCACCTAGCAGTAAGTACCTGGGTGTTACACCTGCTGTCAGTGTTCACCTAGCAGTAAGTACCTGGGTGTTACACCTGCCATCAGTGTTCACCTAGCAGTAAGTACCTGGGCGTTACACCTGCTGTCAGTGTTCACCTAGCAGTAAGTAAGTACCTGGGTGTTACACCTGCTGTCAGTGTTCACCTAGCAGTAAGTAGGTACCTGGGTGTTACACCTGCTGTTAGTCTTCACCTAGCAGTAAGTAGGTACCTGGGTGTTACACCTGCTGTCAGTGTTCACCTAGCAGTAAGTACCTGGGTGTTACACCTGCTGTCAGTGTTCACCTAGCAGTAAGTAGGTACCTGGGTGTTACACCTGCTGTCAGTGTTCACCTAGCAGTAAGTACCTGGGTGTTACACCTGCCATCAGTGTTCACCTAGCAGTAAGTACCTGGGCGTTACACCTGCTGTCAGTGTTCACCTAGCAGTAAGTAAGTACCTGGGTGTTACACCTGCTGTCAGTGTTCACCTAGCAGTAAGTACCTGGGTGTTACACCTGCCATCAGTGTTCACCTAGCAGTAAGTACCTGGGCGTTACACCTGCTGTCAGTGTTCACCTAGCAGTAAGTAAGTACCTGGGTGTTACATGTGCTGTCAGTGTTCACCTAGCAGTAAGCACCTGGGTGTTACACCTGCTGTCAGTGTTCACCTAGCAGTAAGTACCTGGGTGTTACACCTGCCATCAGTGTTCACCTAGCAGTAAGTACCTGGGCGTTACACCTGCTGTCAGTGTTCACCTAGCAGTAAGTAAGTACCTGGGTGTTACACCTGCTGTCAGTGTTCACCTAGCAGTAAGTAGGTACCTGGGTGTTACACCTGCTGTTAGTGTTCACCTAGCAGTAAGTAGGTACCTGGGTGTTACACCTGCTGTCAGTGTTCACCTAGCAGTAAGTACCTGGGTGTTACACCTGCTGTCAGTGTTCACCTAGCAGTAAGTAGGTACCTGGGTGTTACACCTGCTGTCAGTGTTCACCTAGCAGTAAGTACCTGGGTGTTACACATGCTGTCAGTGTTCACCTAGCAGTAAGAAAGTACCTGGGTGTTACACCTGCTGTTAGTGTTCACCTAGCAGTAAGTAGGTACATGGGTGTTACACCTGATGTCAGTGCTCACCTAGCAGTAAGTAGGTACCTGGGTGTTACACCTGCTGTCAGTGTTTACCTAGCAGTAAGTAGGTACCTGGGTGTTACACCTGCTGTCAGTGTTCACCTAGCAGTAAGTAAGTACCTGGGTGTTACACCTGCTGTTAGTGTTCACCTAGCAGTAAGTAAGTACCTGGGTGTTACACCTGCTGTCAGTGTTCACCTAGCAGTAAGTAGGTACCTGGGTGTTACACCTGCTGTCAGTGTTCACCTAGCAGTAAGTAGGTACCTGGGTGTTACACCTGCTGTCAGTGTTCACCTAGCAGTAAGTAAGTACCTGGGTGTTACACCTGTCAGTGTTCACCTAGCAGTAAGTACCTGGGTGTTACACCTGCTGTCAGTGTTCACCTAGCAGTAAGTAGGTGCCTGGGTGTTACACCTGCTGTCAGTGTTCACCTAGCAGTAAGTAGGTACCTGGGTGTTACACCTGCTGTCAGTGTTCACCTAGCAGTAGGTAAGTACCTGGATGTTACACCTGCTGTTAGTGTTCACCTAGCAGTAAGTAGGTACCTGGGTGTTACACCTGCTGTCAGTGTTCACCTAGCAGTAAGTAGGTACCTGGGTGTTACACTTGCTGTCAGTGTTCACCTAGCAGTAAGTAGGTACCTGGGTGTTACACCTGCTGTCAGTGTTCACCTAGCAGTAAGTACCTGGGTGTTACACCTGCTGTCAGTGTTCACCTAGCAGTAAGTACCTGGGTGTTACACCTGCTGTCAGTGTTCACCTAGCAGTAAGTAGGTACCTGGGTGTTACACCTGCTGTCAGTGTTCACCGAGCAGTAAGTAGTACCTGGGTGTTACACCTGCTGTCAGTGTTCACCTAGCAGTAAGTGGTACCTTGGGTGTTACACCTGCTGTCAGTGTTCACCTAGCAGTAAGTAGGTACCTGGGTGTTACACCTGCTGTCAGTGTTCACCTAGCAGTATGTAGTTACCTGGGTGTTACACCTGCTGTCACTGTTCACCTAGCAGTAAGAAGGTACCTGGGTGTTACACATGCTGTCAGTGTTCACCTAGCAGTAAGTAGGTACCTGGGTGTTACACCTGCTGTCAGTGTTCACCTAGCAGTAAGTAGGTACCTGGGTGTTACACCTGCTGTCAGTATTCACCTAGCAGTAAGTAGGTACCTGGGTGTTACACCTGGTTTCAGTGTTCAATAACAATTGTTTCTTCCATTGCAGCAACAGCAGAAGCAGACAGTAACAGCAGACGATGACAGCAGTAAGACAGGTGTGTATATATATAGTGTGTGTGTACTCACCTATTTGTGGTTTCAGGGGTCGATTCACAGCTCCTGGCCCCACCTCTTCACTGGTGGCTACTAGGTCACTCTTCCTGTTGCATGAGTTTTATCATACCTCTTCTTAAAGCTATGTATGGATCCTGCCTCAACTACATCACTCTCCAGATTGTTCCACTTCCTGAAAACTCTGTGGCTGAAGAAATACTTCCTAACATCCCTGTAATTCATCTGATTCTTCATCTTGTTGCTGTGTCCCCTTGTTGCTGTCTCCTTGTTGCTGTGTCTCCTTGTTGCTGTGTCTCCTTGTTGCTGTGTCTCCTTGTTGCTGTGTCTCCTTGTTGCTGTGTCTCCTTGTTGCTGTGTCTCCTTGTTGCTGTGTCTCCTTGTTGCTGTGTCTTCTTATTGCTGTGTCTCTTTGTTGCTGTGTCTACTTGTTGCTGTGTCTTCTTATTGTTGTCTCTTCTTATTGCTGTGTCCCCTCGTTGCTGTGTCCCCTCGTTGCTGTGTCCCCTTGTTGCTGTGTCTCCTTATTGTTGTGTCTCCTTGTTACTGTGTCCCCTTGTTACTGTGTCCCCTTGTTACTGTGTCCCCTTGTTGCTGTGTCCCCTTGTTGCTGTGTCTCCTTATTGTTGTGTCTCCTTGTTGCTGTGTCTCCTTGTTGTTGTGTCTCCTTGTTGTTGTGTCTCCTTGTTGCTGTGTCCCCTTGTTGTTGTGTCTCCTTGTTGTTGTGTCTCCTTGTTGCTGTGTCTCCTTGTTGTTGTGTCTCCTTGTTGTTGTGTCTCCTTGTTGTTGTGTCTCCTTGTTGCTGTGTTCCCTTGTTGCTGTGTCTCCTTGTTGTTGTGTCTCCTTGTTGTTGTGTCTCCTTGTTGCTGTGTCTCCTTGTTGTTGTGTCTCCTTGTTGCTGTGTCTCCTTGTTGTTGTGTCTCCTTGTTGTTGTGTCTCCTTGTTGTTGTGTCTCCTTGTTGCTGTGTTCCCTTGTTGCTGTGTCTCCTTGTTGTTGTGTCTCCTTGTTGTTGTGTCCCCTTGTTGTTGTGTTCCCTTGTTGCTGTGTCTCCTTGTTGCTGTGTCTCCTTGTTGTTGTGTCTCCTTGTTGTTGTGTCTCCTTGTTGTTGTGTCTCCTTGTTGCTGTGTTCCCTTGTTGCTGTGTCTCCTTGTTGTTGTGTCTCCTTGTTGTTGTGTCCCCTTGTTGTTGTGTTCCCTTGTTGTTGTGTCTCCTTGTTGCTGTGTCTCCTTGTTGTTGTGTCTCCTTGTTGCTGTGTCTCCTTGTTGTTGTGTCTCCTTGTTGTTGTGTCTCCTTGTTGTTGTGTCTCCTTGTTGCTGTGTTCCCTTGTTGCTGTGTCTCCTTGTTGTTGTGTCCCCTTGTTGTTGTGTCTCCTTGTTGCTGTGTTCCCTTGTTGCTGTGTCTCCTTGTTGTTGTGTCTCCTTGTTGTTGTGTCTCCTTGTTGCTGTGTCTCCTTGTTGTTGTGTCTCCTTGTTGTTGTGTCTCCTTGTTGTTGTGTCTCCTTGTTGTTGTGTCTCCTTGTTGCTGTGTTCCCTTGTTGCTGTGTCTCCTTGTTGTTGTGTCTCCTTGTTGTTGTGTCTCCTTGTTGCTGTGTCTCCTTGTTGTTGTGTCTCCTTGTTGCTGTGTCTCCTTGTTGTTGTGTCTCCTTGTTGTTGTGTCTCCTTGTTGTTGTGTCTCCTTGTTGCTGTGTTCCCTTGTTGCTGTGTCTCCTTGTTGTTGTGTCTCCTTGTTGTTGTGTCTCCTTGTTGCTGTGTCTCCTTGTTGTTGTGTCTCCTTGTTGTTGTGTCTCCTTGTTGCTGTGTCTCCTTGTTGCTGTGTCTCCTTGTTGCTGTGTCCCCTTGTTGCTGTGTCTCGTTGTGTCTCCTTGTTGCTGTGTCTCCTTGTTGCTGTGTCTCCTTGTTGATGTGTCTCCTTGTTGCTGTGTCCCCTTGTTGCTGTGTCCACTTGTTGCTGTGTCCCCTTGTTGCTGTGTCCACTTGTTGCTGTGTCCCCTTGTTGCTGTGTCTCCTTGCTGCTGTGTCTCCTTGTTGCTGTGTCCCCTTGTTGCTGTGTCTCGTTGTGTCTCCTTGTTGCTGTGTCTCCTTGTTGATGTGTCTCCTTGTTGCTGTGTCTCCTTATTGCTATGTCTCCTTGTTGTTGTGTCTCCTTGTTGCTGTGTCTCCTTGCTGCTGTGTCTCCTTGTTGCTGTGTCCGCTTGTTGTGTCTCCTTGTTGTGTCTTCTTGTTGCTGTGTTCCCTTGTTGTTGTGTCTCCTTGTTGCTGTGTCTCCTTGTTGCTGTGTTCCCTTGTTGCTGTGTCTCCTTGTTGTGTCTCATTGTTGCTGTGTCTCCTTGTTGTTGTGTCTACTTGTTGCTGTGTCTCCTTGTTGATGTGTCTCCTTGTTGTGTCTCCTTGTTGCTGTGTCTCCTTGTTGTGTCTCATTGTTGTTGTGTCTCCTTGTTGCTGTGTTCCCTTGCTGTTGTGTCTCCTTGTTGCTGTGTCTCCTTGTTGATGTGTCTCCTTGTTGCTGTGTCTCCTTGTTGTGTCTCATTGTTGTTGTGTCTCCTTGTTGCTGTGTTCCCTTGCTGTTGTGTCTCCTTGTTGCTGTGTCTCCTTGTTGATGTGTCTCCTTGTTGATGTGTCTCCTTGTTGTGTCTCATTGTTGTTGTGTCTCCTTGTTGCTGTGTCTCCTTGTTGCTGTGTCCCCTTGTTGCTGTGTCTCCTTGTTGTGTCTCCTTGTTGCTGTGTCTCCTTGTTGCTGTCTCTCCTTGTTGTTGTGTCCCCTTGTTGTTGTGTCTCCTTGTTGCTGTGTCTCCTTGTTGTTGTGTCCCCTTGTTGATGTGTCTCCTTGTTGTGTCTCCTTGTTGCTGTGTCTCCTTGTTGCTGTCTCTCCTTGTTGTTGTGTCCCCTTGTTGTTGTGTCTCCTTGTTGCTTTGTCTCCTTGTTGTTGTGTCTCCTTGTTGCTGTGTCTCCTTGTTGTGTCTCTTTGTTGCTTGCAATGTGAACAGACTGACTGATGTTGTAGTGGCCAGGCTTAGGCTTGGTTACAAGTACTTCTGGCAGTGTGATGTTGTAGTGGCCTGGCTTAGGCTTGGTTGCAAGTACTTCTGGCAGTGTGATGTTGTAGTGGCCAGGCTTAGGCTTGGTTACAGGTACTTCTGGCAGTGTGATGTTGTAGTGGCCTGGCTTAGGCTTGGTTGCAAGTACTTCTGGCAGTGTGATGTTGTAGTGGCCAGGCTTAGGCTTGGTTACAGGTACTTCTGGCAGTGTGATGTTGTAGTGGCCAGGCTTAGGCTTGGTTGCAAGTACTTCTGGCAGTGTGATGTTGTAGTGGCCAGGCTTAGGCTTGGTTACAGGTACTTCTGGCAGTTTGGGAGACACACAGATGATGATCAAACTAAATGCAAATTATGTGATCAGGCATATGGTCACTGTCTTGAACACTATGTGCTTAATTGTCCACTTATTGAGGAATACAGAGATAGACAATATAATAACCTATGTGACATGTCAAGATATCTTATTAATGAAAATAAGATACCAGTTATACTATGCAAATTTCCTAAATTTGCTTGTAACAGATAAGTGAACTGTAGCTATAAATCCAAATGTACACTTGTTAACCCTTTTGGGGCCTAGTTCCTAGGTCTTTTGTGTATCCATATGCTCTTGTGCTACCGTCCACAGGATGGATATGGGGTGCACAATAAACTAGCCACTTCGGTGGCAAAATCTAATCTAAATCTTGTTGCTGTGTCTCCTTTTTTTGTGTTCCCTTGTTGCTGTGTCTTCTTGTTGCTGTGTTCCCTTGTTGCTGTGTCTCCTTATTGCTGTGTCTCCTTGTTACTGTGTCCCCTTGTTGCTGTGTCTCCTTTTTGCTGTGTTTCCTTGTTGTTGTATCTTCTTGTTGTTGTGTCCCCTTGTTGTTGTGTCCCCTTGTTGTTGTGTCCCCTTGTTGTTGTGTCTCATCCTTGTTGTTGTGTCTCCTTGTTGTTGTGTCTCCTTGTTGTTGTGTCCCCTTGTTGTTGTGTCCCCTTGTTGTTGTGTCCCCTTGTTACTGTGTCTCCTCCTTGTTGTTGTGTCTCCTTGTTGTTGTGTCTCCTTGTTGTTGTGTCTCCTTGTTGTTGTGTCCCCTTGTTGTTGTGTCCCCTTGTTACTGTATCTCCTCCTCCTTGTTGTGTCTCCTTCTTGTTGTGTCTCCTTGTTGTCTCCTTGTTGCTGTGTCTCCTTGTTACTGTGTCTCCTCCTTCTTGTTGTGTCTCCTTGTTGTTGTGTCTCCTTGTTGTGTCTCCTTGTTGTTGTGTTCCCTTGTTGTTGTGTCTCCTTGTTACTGTGTCTCCTCCTTCTTGTTGTGTCTCCTTGTTGTTGTGTCTCCTTGTTGCTGTGTCTCCTTGTTACTGTGTCTCCTCCTCCTTGTTGTGTCTCCTTGTTGTTGTGTCTCCTTGCTGTTGTGTCTCCTTGTTACTGTGTCCCCTTGTTGTTGTGTCCCCTTGTTGTTGTGTCCCCTTGTTGTTGTGTCCCCTTGTTGTTGTGTCCCCTTGTTGTTGTGTCTCATCCTTGTTGTTGTGTCTCCTTGTTGTTGTGTCTCCTTGTTGTTGTGTCTCCTTGCTGTTGTGTCTCCTTGTTGTTGTGTCCCCTTGTTGTTGTGTCCCCTTGTTGTTGTGTCCCCTTGTTACTGTGTCTCCTCCTTGTTGTTGTGTCTCCTTGTTGTTGTGTCTCCTTGTTGTTGTGTCCCCTTGTTGTTGTGTCCCCTTGTTGTTGTGTCCCCTTGTTACTGTGTCTCCTCCTTGTTGTTGTGTCTCCTTGCTGTTGTGTCTCCTTGTTGTTGTGTCCCCTTGTTGTTGTGTCCCCTTGTTGTTGTGTCCCCTTGTTACTGTGTCTCCTCCTTGTTGTTGTGTCCCCTTGTTGTTGTGTCCCCTTGTTACTGTGTCTCCTCCTTGTTGTTGTGTCTCCTTGTTGTTGTGTCTCCTTGTTGTTGTGTCCCCTTGTTGTTGTGTCCCCTTGTTACTGTATCTCCTCCTCATTGTTGTGTCTCCTTCTTGTTGTGTCTCCTTGTTGCTGTGTCTCCTTGTTACTGTGTCTCCTTGTTACTGTGTCTCCTTGTTGCTGTGTCTCCTTGTTACTGTGTCTCCTCCTTGTTGTTGTGTCTGTTGTTGTGTCTCCTTGTTGTGTCTCCTTGTTACTGTGTCTCCTCCTTCTTGTTGTGTCTCCTTGCTGTTGTGTCTCCTTGTTAATGTGTCCCCTTGTTGTTGTGTCCCCTTGTTGCTGTGTCCCCTTGTTGCTGTGTCCCCTTGTTGTTGTGTCCCCTTGTTGTTGTGTCTCCTTGTTGTTGTGTCCCCTTGTTGTTGTGTCCCCTTGTTGTTGTGTCTCCTTGTTACTGTGTCCCCTTGTTGCTGTGTCCCCTTGTTGCTGTGTCCCCTTGTTGTTGTGTCTCCTTGTTACTGTGTCCCCTTGTTGTTGTGTCCCCTTGTTGCTGTGTCTCCTTTTTGCTGTGTCTTCTTGTTGTGTCCCCTTGTTGCTGTGTCCCCTTGTTGTTGTGTCCCTTTGTTTCTGTGTCCCCTTGTTGCTGTGTCCCCTTGTTGTTGTGTCTCCTTGTTACTGTGTCCCCTTGTTGTTGTGTCCCCTTGTTGCTGTGTCTCCTTTTTGCTGTGTCTTCTTGTTGTGTCTCCTTGTTGCTGTGTTCCCTTGTTGTTGTGTCCCCTTGTTACTGTGTCCCCTTGTTTCTGTGTCCCCTTGTTTCTGTGTCCCCTTGTTGCTGTGTCCCCTTGTTACTGTCTCCTCCTTGTTGTTGTGTCCCCTTGTTTCTGTGTCCCCTTGTTGCTGTGTCCCCTTGTTTCTGTGTCCCCTTGTTGCTGTGTCCCCTTGTTACTGTGTCTCCTTGTTACTGTGTCCCCTTGTTACTGTGTCTCCTCCTTGTTGTTGTGTCTCCTTGTTGCTGTGTCTCCTTGTTGTGTCTCCTTTTTGTGGTGTCTCCTTGTTGTGGTGTCTCCTTGTTGTTGTGTCTCCTTGGTATTGTGTCTCCTTGTTGTTGTGTCTCCTTGTTGCTGTGTCACATCTCTGAAACATTCTGCCCTTATCCAGCTTGTCAATTCCTCACAGTATTTTATATGTCATTATCATGTTTTCCCCTGTCCTCCAGTGTTGTCAGGTTTAGTTCCCCTAAAACCTCTCCTCGTAGGACATACCCCTTAGCTCTGGGACTAGTCTTGTTGCAAACCTTTGCACTTTCTATAATTTCTTGATATGCTTGACCAGTTGTGGGATCCATACTGGTGCTGCATACTCCAATATAGGCCTGACATACACGGTGTACAGTGTCGTGAATGTCTCCTTACTTAGATGTAGAAACGCTATTCTCCAGTTTGCCAGGCGCCCAAATGCTGCAGCAGTTATTTGGTTGATGTGCACCTCAGGAGATGCGTCCGGTATGATGCTAACCTCAAGATCCTTTTCCTTGAATGAGTTTTGTAGCCTTTGACCTAGGCTGTACTCCATATGTGGTCTTCTTTGTCCTTCCCCAAACTTCATGACTTTGCACTTGGTGGGGTTAAACTCCAGGAGCCATTTGTCAGACCAGGCTTGCAGCCTGTCCGAATCCCTTTGTAGTCCTGCATGATCCTCGTCTGCTTGTTTTCTCCTCATTAGCTTCACATCGTCTGCGAACAGGGACACTTCCGAATCTATCTTTTTGTCAAGTCATTCACATACACCAGAAACAGCACTAGACCTAGGACTGACCCTTGTGGAACCCCACTCGACACATGCACCCACAATGGAAATAAGTCACTGACTTTTTTGGGTTATCATAGGTTCTTTACACATATGCTGCTATGTATGATAATCTATGTATCTGTATTTGTGTTAACCTGAATAAACTTACTGACACTTCGTCATGGACCAACATTCATTGCTTCCTTCCTGTCGGATATTCCCTGATCCATTGCAGTACTTTCCTTTTTATTCCTGTCTGCTCCTCTAGCTTTTCAACCAGTCTCTTGTGTGGTATTGTGTTGAAAACCTGCTTACAGTCCAAGAAAAAGATGCAGTCTACCCATCCTTCTCTCTCCTGTCTTACCGCTGTCACCTTGTCATAGAACTCAACTCCAGTAGGTTTGTTATGGAAATAAATGGTATAAAATACCGACACAATGGAAAAATAAACACATAAGCAGTATAATGTGATCCTTTATTGACAACGTTTCGCCCACGCAGTGGGCTTTATCGAGTCACAGACAGATCTACCTGGAAAAAGAGGAACATGAGTATTTATAGGATTTAGTCAGGTGGAGAATGCTGGGTCAGGTGGAGAATGCTGCATGTGACAGTCTTCAAAGTAGTGTGATAGTTTAAAACCTTGTGTGACTTAAAGGACCTGCAGTGTTCCATTCTTGAGTTCTATGTGGGATAGCGATGAAGAAGTTTCTTGGCAATAGGTTCAGCTATGTTGTAGAAGCCGTTGTTCTGGTTGAAGTTGTTGGATATACAGATAAGTGATGACTCCAGGATTCTTCGGTATTGAGTGTTGTCTTCTCTGGAGATGAGTCTTGCGTTTCTGTAGTTGATTAAATGGTTGTGTAAATTTCGGTGTTGAACACAGTCATTTCTTGAGTCCTCAGATCTGCCTGCGTACTGGTGTTCTGAAATACGTGTTTGGAGGTCTCTGGATGTTTCGCCGACGTATAATTTGCTGCAGTCATTACAAGGAATTGTGTATACCCCTGCAGTGGATTGAAGCTTGTCCTGTCTGTTACTGGTAATGTTCATGATGGTGGTGGATGTGGAGGTAGATACTCGGAATGAGGTATTGGAAAAAAGTGTTGGAAACGTGTTTGGCAGTGGAGTTGGTGGGAAGGACTATGTATCTTTTCTCGGCAGTATCTTCTCTGGGTGTGTTGAAGATGTTTAATGCCCGTCGTCTGCAGTCTCTAATGAAGTGATGAGGATAGTGAAGTTTAGAAAAAACTTGCTCAATAAGGGAGCATTCTTCCTCAAGGAACTCACTGCTGCAGATTCTGAGTGCGCGCAGGAAAAAGATTATGATTACACCACGTTTAGTCTTGGTGTCGTGGTGAGTGTAGAAGTGGAGAAGATCGTGTTGGTTGGTAGGTTTTCGATAGACTTTAAAACGAAGTTCATGGTCAGCTTTGCAGAGAAGAACATCAAGGAATGGAAGGGAGTTGTCGACTTCTAGTGTGATGCAGGATTTCCCTTCCCTGAAACCGTGTTGGTTATCATGTATAAGCCCATTCCTTTATAAGTGCTCCACCACTCTTCTCCAGATAATCTTCTCCATAACTTTGCATACTATACATGTAAGTGACATAAGTCTGTAGTTTAGTGCCTTATGTCTGTCTCCTTTCTTATTTGCTGTCTTCCACACCTCAGGTAGTTACCGTGTTTTAATTGATTTAATGAAGATTATGGTTAGTGGCACACACACTGACTCTGCTCCCTCTCTCAGAACCCACGGATAGATATTATCTGGGCCCACCACCTTCCAGGTATCTAGTTCACCTAGCAGTTTCTTCACCTCCTCCTTAGTTATGTGCAGTGTGTCCAGCACTTGCTGGTGTACCCTATTCCCTATGTTTGCTGGAAGTCTTTCTGTCTTCACTGTTAATACCTCCCTCAATCTTGAGCTGAGTTTCTCACATAACTTCCTGGTTGCTCCCTGTGAGCTCCCCTCCTTCCTTCCTCAGCCTGATTACCTGGTCCGTGACTGATGACTGATGTGACTATATAACAATTTTGGATCAGATATGGCTTTTGATGGTGTCATACTCATATTGTCACTGGTCCTCTCTACTTACCCATGCATATTTCTGGCTCTTCACCTCGACTCCCTGTCTTCCTGAGTCCTTTGTCTTCTGTACTTTTTCCATTCTCTAGTACACTTGGCTTTGGCCTCTCTACACCTCCTGGTGAACCATGGTTCACTTTACACCTGGTGAACCATGGTTCACTCTACACCTGGTGAACCATTGTTCACTACACCTGGTGAACCATGGTTCACTACACCTGCTGGTGAACCATGGTTCACTCTACACCTGCTGGTGAACTATGGTTCATTCTACACCTGGTGAACCATGGTTCATTCCATACCTGGTGAACCATGGTTCACTCTACACCTGCTGGTGAACTATGGTTCACTCTACACCTGGTGAACCATGCTTCACTACACCTGCTGGTGAACCATGGTTCACTACACCTGGTGAACTGTGGTTCGCTCTACACCTGGTGAACCATGGTTCACTCTACACCTGGTGAACCATGGTTCACTCTACACCTGCTGGTGAACCATGGTTCACTCTACACTTGCTGGTGAACTATGGTTCACTCTACACCTGGTGAACCATGGTTCACTACACCTGCTGGTGAACCATGGTTCACTACACCTGCTGGTGAACCATGGTTCACTCTACACCTGCTGGTGAACTATGGTTCACTCTACACCTGGTGAACCATGGTTCACTCCACACCTGGTGAACCATGGTTCACTCCACACCTGGTGAACCATGGTTCACTCCACACCTGGTGAACCATGGTTCACTCTACACCTGGTGTGTGTTCTTTGCATAGATTGGGTGAGAGAATAAGGATGAGCTTGGTATGGTAGCGTAGGCAACGTCCGTCTTCACTGCCAATCAGGATGGAACTGGCTGCTGGCCAGCACGGCCCTGGGGCCTTCAAAAAGGGAGGCCTATGATTGGCTAACGAAAGATCACATGGGCAGAGGCTGGTGATCACGTGGACAACTATGGTAATAACCGTTAGAAGTATGAACTGTACAGGTGAACCATGGTTCACTCTACACCTGGTGAACTGTGGTTCACTCTACACCTGGTGAACCATGGTTCACTCTACACCTGGTGAACTGTGGTTCACTCTACACCTGGTGAACCATGGTTCACTCTACACCTGGTGAACTGTGGTTTACTCTACACCTGGTAAACCATGGTTCACTCTACACCTGGTGAACCATGGTTCACTCTACACCTGGTGCACCATGCTTCACTCTACACCTGGTGAACTGTGGTTCACTCTATGCCTCCTGGTGAACTGTGGTTCACTCTATGCCTCCTGGTGAACCATGGTTCACTCTACACCTGCTGGTGAACTATGGTTCACTACACCTGGTGAACCATGGTTCACTAGACACCTGGTGAACCATGGTTCACTCTACACCTGGTGAACCATGGTTCACTACACCTGCTGGTGAGCCATGGTTCACTCTTCACCTGGTAAACCATGGTTCACTCTTCACCTGGTAAACCATGGTTCAGTCCACACCTGGTGAACCATGGTTCACTCTACACCTGGTAAACCATGGTTCACTCCACACCTGGTGAAATATGGTTCACTCCACACCTGGTGAACCATGGTTCACATCACACCTGGTAAACCATGGTTCACTTCACACCTGGTAAACTATGGTTCACTCCACACCTGGTAAACCATGGTTCACTCCACACCTGGTAAACCATGGTTCACTCCACACCTGGTAAACCATGGTTCACTCCACACCTGATAAACCATGGTTCACTCCACACCTGGTGAATCATGGTTCACTCTACACCTGGTGAACCATGGTTCACTCTACACCTGGTAAACCATGGTTCACTTTACACCTGCTGGTGAACTATGGTTCACTCTACACCTGGTGAACCATGGTTCACTCACACCTGGTGAACCATGGTTCACTCACACCTGGTGAACCATGGTTCACTCACACCTGGTGAACCATGGTTCACTCCACACCTGGTGAACCATGGTTCACTCCACACCTGGTGAACCTGGGTTTCCACAGTTCACATGTTACTCCCACCTCGTGAACCATGGTTCACTTTCCCCTGGTGAACCATGGTTCACTCACACCTGCGTGAACCATGGTTCACTCCACACCTGGTGAACCATGGTTCACTCCACACCTGATAGAACCATGGTTCACTCCACACCTGGTGAACCATGGTTCACTCTACACCTGGTGAACCATGGTTCACTCCACACCTGGTGAACCATGGTTCACTCCACACCTGGTGAACCATGGTTCACTCCACACCTGGTGAACCATGGTTCACTCCACACCTGGTGAACCATGGTTCACTCTACACCTGGTGAACCATGGTTCACTCCACACCTGGTGAACCATGGTTCATCTCCACACCTGTTGAACCATGGTTCACTCTGGCATGAACTCATGTTCTCTCTCACTTGGGACCTGTTCACTCTACCCTGAGTGAAGACATAGTTATCCACACCTGGTGAACCATGTTCATCCACATAGTGAACCATAGTTCACTCCACCTGTGTGAACCATGGTTCCTCACACCTAGTGAACCATGGTCCTCCATACTGGTGACCATAGTTGTAGTCCACACTTGAGTGAACCATGGTTCACTCCACAACTGGTGAGCCATAGTATTCCACATACCTGTAGTGCACCTTGGTTCCTCATACTTGGTGACCATAGGTTCACTGCCACATCTGTGAGCCATGGTTAGTCCACACTGGTGTGGTTCACTCCACACTTGGTGAAACCATGGTTCCACATAACCATGGTTGCCACACCTGTGAGTGACAACCCTTTTGTAGTGCCACTACTTGTGTAGTACCATTTGTGTATCCACTTGAACCATGGTGTCCCCACACTGGTGAACATAGTTTCTCACATCTGTGTAGACTGCCACATACCTTGTGTGAACCATACTTATCACATCTGTGAACCATACTTGTTATGCCACACTGTGAACCATGGTTCACTCACACCTGGTGTGCCACCCTTGGGTTCACTCTGATCTTCACAATGTTTGTGTTCACATCATGAATTATGCCACTCTCTGACTTTGTGAGTCACTTGTTCATCCACACTCGTATTAGAGTGCCACATACTTGTGTAGTGCCACATACTTGTGTAGTTCCACATACTTGTGTAGTGCCACATATTTGTGTAGTGCCACATACTTGTGTAGTTCCACATACTTGTGTAGTGCCACATACTTGTGTAGTTCCACATACTTGTGTAGTGCCACATACTTGTGTAGTGCCACATACTTGTTAGTCCACATACTTGTGTGTCCACATACTTGTGTAGTGTCCACATGACTTGTGTAGTCCACATACTTGTGTTGTTCCACATACTTGTGTAGTGCCACATACTTGTGTAGTGCCACATACTTGTGTAGTTCCACATACTTGTGTAGTTCCACATACTTGTGTAGTTCCACATACTTGTGTAGTGCCACATACTTGTGTAGTTCCACATACTTGTGTAGTGCCACATACTTGTGTAGTGCCACATACTTGTGTAGTGCCACATACTTGTGTAGTGCCACATACTTGTGTAGTTCCACATACTTGTGTAGTTCCACATACTTGTGTGTCCAATTGTGTAGTCCACATACTTGTGTAGTTCCACATACTTGTGTAGTCCACATACTTGTGTAGTTCCACATACTTGTGTGTCCACATACTTGTGTAGTTCCACATACTTGTGTAGTTCCATCATACTTGTGTAGTTCCACATACTTGTTTAGTGCCACATACTTGTGTAGTGCCACATACTTGTGTAGTGCCACATACTTGTGAAGTGTCACATACTTGTGAAGTGCCACATACTTGTGTAGTGCCACGTACTTGTAGTTCCACATACTTGTGTAGTGCCACATACTTGTGTTGTGCCACATACTTGTGTAGTGCCACATACTTGTGAAGTGCCACATACTTGTGTAGTTCCACATACTTGTGTAGTTCCACATACTTGTGTATTTCCACATACTTGTGTAATGCCACATACTTGTGTAGTTCCACATGTGTAGTTCCACATACTTGTGTAGTTCCACATACTTGTGTAGTTCCACATACTTGTGTAATGCCACATACTTGTGTAGTTCCACATACTTGTGTTGTTCCACATACTTGTGTATGTTCCACATACTTGTGTAGTTCCACATACTTGTGTAGTCCACATACTTGTGTTGTTCCACATACTTGTGTAGTTCCACATACTTGTGTAGTTCCACATACTTGTTTTGTTCCACAATGTGAATCTTGTGTACATACTTGTGTCCACATACTTGTGTTGTTCCACATACTTGTGTAGTTCCACAGACTTGTGTAGTTCCACAGACTTGTGTAGTTCCACAGACTTGTGTAGTTCCACAGACTTGTGTAGTTCCACATACTTGTGTAGTTCCACATACTTGTGTAGTTCCACATACTTGTGTTGTTCCACATACTTGTGTTGTTCCACATACTTGTGTTGTTCCACATACTTGTGTAGTTCCACAGACTTGTGTAGTTCCACATACTTTTGTAGTTCCACATACTTGTGTGGTTCCACATACTTGAGTAGTGCCACATACTTGTGTAGTGTCACATACTTGTGTTGTTCCACATACTTGTGTTGTTCCAAATACTTGAGTAGTGCCACATACTTGTGTAGTTCCACGTACTTGTGTAGTGCCACATACTTGTGTAGTTCCACGTACTTGTGTAGTGCCACATACTTTAGTGCCACATACTTTAGTGCCACATACTTGTGTAGTTCCACATACTTTTGTAGTTCCACATACTTGTGTAGTGCCACATACTTGTGTAGTTCCACATTCTTGTGTAGTGCCACATACTTGTGTAGTGCCACATGTGTAGTTCCACATACTTGTGTTATTGCACATACTTGTGTAATGCCACATACATGTGATAGTTCCACATACTTGTGTTATTGCACATTCTTGTGTAGTGCCACATACTTGTGTAGTGCCACATTCTTGTGTAGTGCCACATACTTGTGTAGTGCCACATTCTTGTGTAGTGCCACATACTTGTGTAGTGCCACATTCTTGTGTAGTGCCACATTCTTGTGTAGTGCCACATACTTGTGTAGTGCCACATTCTTGTGTAGTGCCACATACTTGTGTAGTGCCACATTCTTGTGTAGTTCTACATGTGTTGTTCCACGTACTTGTGTAGTTCCACATACTTGTGTAGTGCCACATACTTGTGTTGTTCCACATACTTGTGTAGTGCCACATTCTTGTGTAGTGCCACATTCTTGTGTAGTTCTATATACTTGTGTAGTTCCACGTACTACTTGTGTAGTTCCACATACTTGTGTAGTGCCACATACTTGTGTAGTGCCACATACTTGTGTAGTGCCACATTCTTGTGTAGTGCCACATTCTTGTGTAGTGCCACATACTTGTGTAGTGCCCTTTTTGCAAGTTTGGCTTCTCCAGTCCTCGTACTGCTTCATTCTCCACTGTTAACTGTGTGTCTGTACTCACTTATTTGTGGTTGTAGGGGTCGAATCACAGCTGGCCCCGTCTCTTGGCTGATTGCTACTAGGTCCACTCTCTTCCTGCTCTATGAAAACTACGTATGAATCCTGCCTCTGTTACATCCTTCTCCAGATTATTGCACTTCCTGACAACTCTGTGGCTGAAGAAATACTTCCTAACATCCCTCTAACTCCTCTGAGTCTTCACCTTCCAGTTGTGTGTGTATGTGAGAGAGAGAGAGAGAGAGAGAAGAGAGAGAGAGAGAGAGAGAGAGAGAGAGAGAGGGATCTAACACCCAGATATATCAAGGGTATGTATATCAGGGGTATATCAAGGGTACATATATCACTGTGTGTTAGATGGGAGTTAGTGGAAACGAGTGGTTTTTGTGAGTTACTTTGCTTTTGGAGTGCGAGCGAGGTAATGTGAAGGGGTTCAGGGGAACTGGTTGGCAGGACTTGTATCCTGGAGGTGGAAAGTAGCTCTCTGTGTTGCACGATCACCATCCTTGTGTTGCAGGTTCATGTTCCGGTGAGGATGAGGATGACCTGTTTAGAGGTGGGCCACAACACCTTCCTGCCCACCACCACCCACCACCACTACTGCTGCCTTCCAATAATACTACAAAAGGTTTTTAATGTTTTCAAAAGTGGCATTGAGGTTTTTAAGAGTTATATTGAGGTTTTTAATGGTTTTTAAGAGTTTAAAAACCTCAATATAACTCTTGAAAACATTAATAACCTCAATATATGTTTTCAAACAAACAAACAAACAAACAAATTTTATTTCATTGCAGGTTACATGGGTATTGGAAGTTACAATGTAAATTGAGTGCAAGGAGAGCCACTGACATGCCATGGCATTAGGGGCAGCTTATTCTAGTCCTTAAAAACTAGGTACTTAATATTAGAGAAATTTATTGAGTTTATTCTAGTTAAAAATTATTTTCAAAATTACAATATGATGAAATTTTACTGTTTAAATTATTATATAATGATATTAGATCTTAGATTGTTACAGGTGTTAAGATTCTTGAATGATAATATGGAATTGAGATTATCTTAAGGAAAATAACATTGAGCATTTTTGACATTAACTTATAATATGAGTAGGGGGTAACATAATAGTAACATATTATTAAAAATTGAGATTATCGTATAGGAAAGTAACAATGAGCATTTTTCAAAGTAGTTTATAGCATGATCATTTAGGTTTGGGTGAGTAGGTGGTTTTTGAGTTGAGTCTTAAATTGATTTTCAGACAAGATT
>WNWK01015545.1:0-47544 GCA_009830355.1 Cherax destructor
AAACTCCTCCTTAACTCTACGATTACTGTCAGCAGGCATGTAAATACCTACAAAGCACACCCGTATGCCTCCCAACACTCCATCCACCCTCACTGCTCTCCCCCCTCCTCCTTCCTCCTAAGCTAACAATCGGAAGGGACTGGATTCTTTCACACCCACTGCTACTCCTCCCTTGAACTTCCCCGAGCTACCTGCAAACATTTGATACCCCTTTAATCTCAAATCTCTACAACACCTAAAGTTATGGTCTTGTGTGAAACACACATCTATGTCATATCGTCTCAGTATAACTTCCATCCAACTATGCTTTACTTCAGCCCTAAGGCCATTTGCATTTATAGTTAAACACTGGAATACACCAACTGGGGTTTTCCCCTGGGTTTCTGTGGTCTACCTGCTGCACTCTTTACTATACTACCTTTATCCCTGTCTTGTCTCACACCATATACCCTTGCCCTCCTCTGGGATCCCACTTTCCCTTTTCCTGGCACCTCCACCCATACCTTCTTGCCTGAACGTTGGACAGGAGTTAGAATATCATCATTCGATGATCCTCCCGCCCTCTTTCTAGATTTAACCCCAACCTCCATCTCATCCGTGTTCACTTCCTCTTCCCTATGCACAATGGCCTCCACCTCTTGCTTCTGTAGCCTGTCTACCCCATCCTCTAACACACTAACAGCCTGTATAAGCCTTTCCTCCTCTCCCTGCAATATCCCGTCCGTTCCTGAGGCATCCACCTCCGAACCAGCCAGAAAAGTGCTTATCATCTCTTGCACTGGTTTCGGCAATTCCTCTTGTTGCACACTCTCCACCATCCCATCAGTCTCAAGTACATGTTCCAACTCACCCACTGGCGAAGCACCCAGTGCTTCAGGGAGTGCCACACAACAGTCCCCCACTCCTTGTACTACATCCACCCAACTGGCGTTACCCATCTCCACCACATTCGCAGGTATAGGTTCCTCAAAAGAGGATTGTACCACAGGTACATTAGAAGCCAACATTCTTGGTGCCATGGCAGTGGGACACCCCGCTGCCATATGGTCGTATGCCCCACACACTCTACAAGTCTTACGCTGTCCCGCGTAAGTGACAAAAACCTGTGTTCTAAAATCGTCCAGCATGACATATGATGGTATGGGGCATTTTAAGGACATTTTTAAAGTATAAGAGCCCTCAGGCAGCCCAGCATAAATGCCATCCGACCAACGCCCCATTGTTGTCGTGTGCACAACACCATATTGTTGAAACACCTCACTAATGTCCACTCCAATGGCCTCAAAAGGCATGTTACGCACACGAACGTAAGTATAGTATTTCGAGGCATCCCTTAGCCTGACCTCTAATCCAGTGTTGACGATGATACATTTCTCCTGGAAGCGCTCCACTGTCTTCTCGTATGCCTCTGCCGTGTTGAACTTCACAAAGATTATCTTCGATCCATTCAAGGCAACGCCGTAAAGGTCATCATTGATAACACCAAAGGTGTCACGGATAATCGCTGGCAGCAAAACCGAAGCATTTGCTGGGTAGATAGCTCCCTGTAGCAACTCAACACACACCGTGTTGCTTCTCCTCCTCCTACTGGTCGCCATCTTGCAGAAAAACGGAAGGTGCATCAAGACCAAGTCAGGAGCTACTGCGCAGAACAAACTCTCGGCCCGAGAGCGAAGAGGTCAATGATGAAGATCGTGAAGTAGAGAGAGCTCACCTGGAATTGGAGAATAAAAAATTAGCTGCTACACAACAGAAATTGAATGAAGGCGTAATGGAACAACATGCCGCTAGTTCCTATATTTCCACACATAATTTACCTCCCTTCACAGAGGGGGAAGACATAACGTCCTATATAATTAGATTTGAAAATACAGCTACCCTCTGTGAATGGACATTTGATTCTTGGGCTACTAGGTTGGGCATGCTATTTTCAGGGACAGCCTTGAATATCTATGCAACTTTATCTCAGGATATCATTTGTGACTATAACTTGTTGAAAAAGGCAATTCTTAAGGCTTACCAAAAGACCACAAACTCTTATAGGAAAGATTTCCGGTGTGCCGCATTACAACACGGTCAGAACATCCAGCAGTTACAGATTACTCTCTTTCGGTTGTTCGATTTTTGGATAGAGAGCGCTGGAATTGATCACGATTATGAATCTCTTAGAAATTTCATGGTTGCCGACCAGTTCCTGACGGCTCTTTCCACCAGATACGAACCTTCATTAGAGAACGTAATCTGATTAAAGCTGCGGAAGTTGCTGAGGCCGCTGACTTGTATGTGGAGGCACATAATTCCTATAAGGACCTAAAGGGATCGATCCCTAAGGGCAAAAGTTCACTGGATGTTAGGAAGACTAAGCCTCAAATAGAAGGTAAACAAATATCATTTATTCCAGTTTGTCACTTATGTGGTATGAAAGGACATAAGCGCCTCGATTGCCCTTCTAAGAAAGTCCAAAAAGTTGGTAGATGTTTCAAAAACTGTAATGACCCAGCACCCTTCTGTTCAGGAACAGTTAATGGTATTAATGTATCCACAATATTACGAGACACTGGATGCACGTGTATAGTCATTTCCGATAAACTGTTCCCAAATCTCAAACCCACTCAGGCCTCCACTATTCTTTCAGACTACTTAGGCCGTACGGACACTTTTCCAACCATCCATTGTTACATTAGGTCTAAATGGTTCACAGGGTGGTCCGAAGCCGTACTCGCCCCCATCACCTCTTGTTCAGTACTTATCGGTAATGTAAAAGGTGCCGTTCTTCCTTCAGAGGGGGACCTGATATCACTGACAAGGGACATAAGTTTTTCAGCTCCTCTTCCCATAAAGTCAGGAAAGCCCCTCGACAATTCTGTTCCAGAGGAGATAATGTCACATGATAATATTAATTTGAAGGTTGGAACAGATGATACTGCTCTCGAAAGCGAGGTAGCAGGATCACCTGTTCACTTGTTAGATGAAAGTGCTGATATCGCCTCTGATACTGATAATGTCTTAACTAGGGCTCAAACAAATGCTCAAGCTTCTCCTGCCATCCATCCTTTGATTTTTCCAGACTTTAAATCTTTGGAAATATCTAAGGATAACTTTGTCAACTTACAACGTAATTGCTCTTCACTCCAGAATTGCCTTGATTTGTCTAGTAAAAATCAAATTATCCAACGGAAAGACTTTTCATATAAATTGAAATATATTAGAGATACGTATTCTATATAAATCTGTATTCAAACTTAATTCAGACGAAATAGAGTATTCCACTTTGGTTGTTCCGAGCCAATGCAGAGAGACCATTCTGAAAATGGCCCATGACCTGCCAGTGACCGGACATTTTTCACACCACAAAACCTTAAATAAAATTAGGATAACCTATTTTTGGCCTAAAATGTCCTCAAATATTACTTCTTACTGTAGATCTTGTAAGAGTTGCCAACTGTCATCTTCCCGAGGTCCCCGGCGAGTACCCATGGTCAAAATGCCCATTTTTACGGTACCATTTGAGAGTAGCTATTGACATTGTTGGTCCTTTATCTCCACTTTCATCTGGGGGACATAGATATATCTTAACATTAGTGGATTATGCTTCCAGTTTTCCTGAAGCTGTACCCTTGAAGTCTATTACTACTATAGAGGTAGATGAAGCCCTTTTCATCTTTTCACGGGTGGGTATCCCCAGAGAGATTTTATCGGACCGGGGGACACAGTTCACATCCGAACTTATCAACTTCTGGGAGTGAAACCTCTCTTCACCAGACCATATCATCCCAGCTGTAATGGGAGGATTGAGCGCCAGCACTCCATCCTAAAGTTCATTCTTAGAAAACTTTGCTCCCTTAAACCTAAGGAGTGGCATTGTTACCTGCCCTGTGCTTTGTTTGCCATGAGGAAAGTTCCCAGTGACTCTTTAGGGTTCTCATCCTTTGAACTTCTCTATGGTACACAAGCCAGAGGTCCATTATCGATCCTTCATGACTTATGGACTAATGAAGAAGGAAGTGCTGAGGTTCAGTCTTCGTACCAGTTTCTCCTTGACTTAAGATCTAAACTGGAGGAGACCTCTGACTTAGTGTCTCAAAACTTAACTTTATCAATGGACCAATATAAAACCTATTTTGATGCGAAAAGTCAGAGGAGAAGAAACACGGTTAATTGTCTGAATAATTTTGATTTAGTCTTCCCACAAACAGGATTCGATCACTGAAGAGTGCAATGTATGTGTAATTGACACATCTAATGTAGAAGATAAGGAACTACATGACATGGTAACTCTGGAACCCTCTGTTCCTACTGGAATAAATACCAATGAGTCTTTGGATCACTGTAAGAAACATGAACTACTTAAATGTGTGAATAATTTCTCAGATGTCTTTACTGACATTCAAGGTGTCACCTCCACGGTTGTCCATAAGATTGACTTAGTCACAGACACCCCTATCACACGTAAATTATACCCAGTGCCAGTTCATCTTAGGGATGCATTTGACTGAGAGGTAGACAGGTTATTAAAACTTAAGATAATAGAACCTTCAGTTTCTTCATATTGTTCACCAGTGGTCATGGTTAAAAAGGAAGACAATTCCTACAGACTTGCTATTGATTTCAGAGGACTTAATGCTATAACTCGGTGGGATGCAGAGCCTATGCCCATAATAGATAGCGACCTACATAAGTTTTATGATATGCGCAAGCATATCACCAGGTTATGTTAGATCCTTCATCCACGCAGTACACCGCTTCTCCTACACACCAAGGACTAATGCAGTATAGGACAATGCCCTTCGGCCTCGTAACAGCCTTTGCTACCTACGTAAGATTGATGTGGAAAGTCTTGGGTAATATGCCTAATGTTTCAGTTTATTTTGATAATATTTACGTCATGGCATCCACTTGGGATAAGCATATCCAGACATTAACATCAGTCTTGCGTAGGTTGAGCTCTCATGGCCTCACTGCCAAACCAAAGAAATGCTTCCTTGGATATAACGAGATTAGATATCTTGGCTTTATTCTAGCCAATAATTCTTTACAACCTCTCCTTAATAAGATCAAAGCTTTAACAGAATTTAATTTCCCCAGAACAAAGAAGCTCATGCTTAGCTTCCTAGGTTCTGTAAATTTCTATGCTAGCTAAGTTTATTCCCAACATTACGAACCTTACTGGAATCTTGTCGGACTACCTTAAAAAGTCTGTGAGGGAACCTCTTGAACTTTCCGACGTAGCTCGAGACAAGTTTAAGGAAATTAAAGAAATATTCTCTAAAGGCCCGCTACTTAAGATTCCCGATATCAGTAAGCCTTTTTGTTTAAGAACTGATGCCTCCAACACAGGTTTAGGTGCTGTGTAATAACACAGCACCTAAACCTGTATCATGACGGCACCCCATTCCCTGTATGTTTCCTGAGCCGGAAACTACTACCTGCAGAAACCAGATACTCCACCATTGAAAAGGAATATTAGGCCCTTGTGTGGGGTATCTCCAAACTTAAATATTATTTACTAGGTAAGGACTTCATTTTAGAAACAGATCATAAACATTGGTATACCTAGAAACTTTTAAGGGAACCAATAGTCGCCTCTTGAGGTAGACATTGGCACTCCAAGTTTTTAAGTTTCATATTGTGTATATCAATGGTTCATCTAATTATTTCTCTGACTGGTTAAGTCGTGACAGTCAGTAGAATATTTGAACTTATGCGACTTTCTTTTTTTTGGACTTTTTCCTCACGATTTCTGCTTATATTCCTTGACTATAAGTGTTGGTATGGGGGAGTTTTGAGGGAAAAGTCCATAGATGCGAGTAATGAAAGTGTGAATGTATGTATAGTGATAGTTGTGTGGTAGTCTGCTTGTTAAGGTAGGGTGAGTGTCTAGCTCCCGCTATCCCCCTCCCCCTCCTTTTTCCACCCGGTGAGAGGTGAAGTGTGATACTCCGGCCAAGGGGATAATCACTTGACTAGCCGCTCCCAACACCACTGTTAGTATTCACAGCTGTTCCTGTCTTAATTTATTTTATTTAAGAGCTTCACTCTTACATTAATTATGGAGACATAATTATGCTCTACCCTTCCTTGCCTTAAAGTAAAGTAATTTGTTTAATTTTCTCACCATTTCTTTTAAATAACTTATGCCTACCACGAGAGTAATTATTAGAGTGGTGAATAACTGTCTTGATTTCATTACAGCCTTCTGGGCCAGCTAGGGTCATCTGGCACAAAGCCGAGGGTGTCTGATGGAGCAATACCAATTGGGGCCATGAGACGTCATTTGAAACCTTTATACTTGTCAACTGTGGTTCAACTAGAACCAAAAACCAGGCAACTACGTTATTCTTCAAGTGGACGACACCTGAGTCCCTGGTATCTTGAATGACTAATTGAGTTTCCAACTTGGTTTTGGAAACATCCGTCAACCAGTGGTTGTGGAAACATTCATCGATCCATCAACAACAACAAGGAGTTCAGAAAACAAGGAACAATTCAGAGCTTCCGTGTCAAGAACATCGACACATTTATCTACCAACTAACATCTGTATAAACTAGCTTTGAATTCAAGTATTAGTTATCTATTTCATTTTTCATTTTGTCTTTAAGATAAGATTTAAGGTTCATATTTAAGTGTTTAATATTTTCATAAAACTTTCTATTAAATAAAGTGCTTATCTTCATTATTATCATTATCTTTTCCATTTTTGCAATTTTCCTAAGGAGGAGCTGAGCCTTGATTCATCTTGGCTTACAGATTGAACCAGGACTGAGTAATTAACCTTCACATGGGTGGTCAATTCACATTCGTCTGATAACAAAGAAAAAGAGTTGCTGGTTTTCATAGCAGTCTCCTGGACCTTCTTCAACTTCAGCTTCGTTCCTTCAGATCTGACTAGCATCCATTCGTTGGTCTGATCATCGGCGACATTGTTCCGGTGATAATCCTTGCATATACCCTTCAATCGTTGAATTTCTCTTCTAGCTTCCGTTAATTCCGCCTTAAGTTGGAGATATAGCTGCTCGTAGTCGAGGGAAGCCATCATCCAATCTCAGGTAGCTAAGAACGGAGAGCACAGTAGAAAAGTCTTCACAGAGCAAAGATGGTTCAGTCAACATCGTGTGCTGCCCATACTGGAGTGTGCAACATCAGTTTGGACCCCACACCTAGCCAAGCATGTAAGGAAGTTAGAGAAAGTGCAAAAGTTTGCAACGATAATAGTCCCATAGCTAATAGGTACGTCCTTCGAAAAGAAGTTAATTAAGGGAAATCGGCCTGACGACACTAGAGGTCAGGAGGAATAGCGGGGACATGATAACGACATATAAAATACTGAGACGAATTAACGAGGTGAATAGGGACAGGGTGTTTTAGAGATGGGACAGACCAACAAGGGGTCACAACATCCCTGTGACTCAGACGAGTCACAGGGATGTTTGTAAATACTCCTTCCATCATAGAGTTGTCAGTAAGTGGACGCAGGATCCATACATAGCTTTAACAAGAGATACAATAAAGCTTATAGAGCAGGGAGAGAGTGGACCTAGTAGCCACCAGAAAAGAGGAGGGGCCAAGAGCTGTGACTCGACCCCTGCAACCACAAATAGGTGAGTACACACACACACACACACACCCCGGTGGCCTAGTGGTAAAGCTCTCGCTTCACGCACGGAGGGCCCGGGTTCTATTCCCGACGGGGCGGAAACATTTCGAAGTGTTTCCTTACACACACACACACACACATACATACAACAGGCCTAGTGTCAAATCGACATGTGCCTAGGACAAAATGGTAACTGGTAACTAACACTTTGTACACTCTGCAAACCATGTACATCAGGCCCATATTAGAGTATGCAGCACCAGTTTGGAACCCATACCTGGCCAAACACGTCAGGAAATTAGAGAAAGTGCAAACGTTTGCAACGAGACTAGTCCCGGAGTTAAGGAGCATGTCCTACTAGGAGACGTTAAGAGAAATAGACCTAAGGACACTGGAGGACAGGAGAGATAGGGGAGGGACTCGATAACAACATATAAAATATTGAGAGGAATCGACAAGGTGGACAGGGACAGGATGTTTCAGAGATGGGACACACCAACAAGGATGGAAATGGTATAAAATACCGACACAATGGAAATATAAACACATAAGCAGTATAATGTGATCCTGTATTAACAACGTTTCGCCCACACCTACAGTAGGCTTTATCAAGTCACAAACAGATGTATCTGGGTGAAAGGTACAAGAGTATATATGGGATGGAGTCAGGTGGAGAATGAATGGTGCGGGTGAGGCTCGGGCTCACGGCAAGTGGGTCATGGAACTCCAGGCCAGTGCATAGGCTACTGGGCTAGCAGGCTTACGCACTGGCCTGGAGTTTTGTGACTCGCTTGCCCGTGAGTTCGGGCCCCACCCGTACCATGGTTTGTTTGCAATTGTGTTATTACGATTTCGTGAGTAATAATACACCTTGTTGGGTGAATCTTAATAGGCCAACATGGTACAATGGTTAGCACACTGGCCTGCTAGTTTTAGGACTGACTTGCCATGTGTTTCAACTCCATCTGTTCTGCTAGTTGTTTTCAATTATGCTGTTACAATTTCATGAATTTTGTAGCAGTTTTGAAGGGACTTGGGCTAGTTTGCCACAGCCGTGTTGGTGGGAGATTTGTCATTAGAAACCTGCATTTGTGGTGACAGTGGTGCCTATGCTAACCTGCCTAGTGTATAGAGAGATACAACTAGGTAGATAATTTATGTTTGGCCAACTTGGTACAGTGGTTAGCATACTAGCCAGCAAGTTTTAGGACAGGCTTGTTTTGCAGTTGTTTGCAGTTGTTTGCAGTCATGTTTTGTGAGTCTTAAGGATGAATGGAAGTAGTTAATAATATTCAAGGTGTCTTTGATTGTATTAATATTAATCATAATTAAATTAATACAGAATAATAGTATGTTTAATAAGCAGAATTTAGTTAACCATTGTAGATATGATACAGGAGGTAAGGCACATAGTGAAACTAAATTTACATTGTGCTCATACAGCAAAGTTGAAAAGCTCTTCAGAAATTGTTTATTGTTGTATTAGGTGGTGGGAAGTATAGTGCCTGTTCTCTAAAGGAGGAGTTAGAGATATTTGCTGTTTGGAGGGACATCTGAACTGTCGTATCTCTGAATTCTGCAATTCTGGCAAGACTGATAGTGTGAATAATGGTGAAAATGTTCCTTTTTTCGGGTCACCCTGCCTCGATGGGAGACGACCAGTGTGTTAAAAAGAAATATTATCGAGGTGTATAAGTTGATGATGGGCATAAACAAAGGTGATATTAACCCTTTCAGGGTCCAAACCGTGGTTCTGCGTCGTGGGCTCAGCTCACTCAGGTGGGCTTTGAGCGGTGGGTTTGGGCCTGGATATGAGAGAGTGCATCTGTGTGGTGGGTGTGCACCACATGGAGCAAGTCCTGCAGCACGCAATGCATGGTGAGAGAGGGAAAGCTGAAACCCGTAGTTTTCGATTAAAACAGCGACTTTGCACTGTTGTTTCGTATATTTTTTATAGTTGTGTTTGCGATTTCTTGGTCTCATTTGATAGAATTGGACATGTATTACGGATGTGGAGATGATTTTGATTGGTTTTGGTACTGGGAGTGGCTTGAGGCTGAGCTCAGGGTAGCGGAGGTGTTCAGATTTTGCCGGTGGTCAAGGGTAAACAGGTGACCTCACACGTCTGGTGCGCGCCAGCTGGTGGGTCTGGTGTACGTTCACAAGTGTGGTGATATTGTTTGTATAATTGTTGCAATGTTGCATAGCATTAGATCTTCCATTTTTTGGTTTGAATAGGGGTTCATTGTGTGAATAGAAAATTGAAATGGAATTCATTATGTGAATAAAAAATCAAAATGTAATTCATTTGTGGAGACTGAAGGGGTAACTGGTGAGCGGAGGAAGTGTTGGTTTGGTGCCGGGAGTGCCTGCATTGTTTGTTTTGCACCCTATTTTGAAATTGGAATTGTAAGAGTTAAATTGGCTAAATTACCAATTTCCAATCACTTTGTTTTGTGGTTGAAACGGTTGACTGGGCGATTTCTTGTGCTCAGTCGATGGAATGGAATTAATACTGGTGAAGTAGCTGGGAATTTGGTCGACTGGAATGATGTGGTTGGCCTGAAGTGGGAGTCAGAGTTGGCAGAGTCGCCGATGCGTAGATGTCGCTGACACATCAAGGTTCGTGAGAGCATAGTGTCGTCAATTTTCAATCAAATTTCGTACTTTTTGTTTTGTTGCCTTCAGAAGAAGATTCTCTGCCATTTCATGGGAAAAAGTAAGAACTTTTTTTTTTTTTAATTCTTGGACACTGGTACGCCCCATCCAGGGGTGGCCATGGACCCTGAAAGGGTTAATAAAGTACTGAGGGTGTCAAACCAGGTAAGAACCAGAAATAATGGATTTAAGTTGGATAAATTTAGATTTAGAAATGACATAGGTAAGTTCTAGTTTTTGAATAGAGTTGTGGATGCGTGGAACAATCTTCTGAGTAGGGTGATCGTGGCTAGGACCTTGGGTAGCTTTAAAAAGAGATTGGACAAATATATGAGTGGGAGGGGCTGGGTTTGATTGGTGTCGTGGGTACAGAAGTAAATTCTTGGGTAGTTTTGGGTAGGGGTGGTTTTAATAAATACTTGCCTTGTATGGGCCAGTAGGCCTTCTGCAGTGTTCCTCCATTCTTATGTTCTTATGTTCAAGTGGAGAATGCTGGGTCAGGTGGAGAATGCTGGGTCAGGTGGAGAATGCTGGGTCAGGTGGATAATGCTGGGTCAGGTGGAGAATGCTGGGTCAGGTGGAGAATGCTGGGTCAGGTGGAGAATGCTGGGTCAGGTGGAGAATGCTGGGTCAGGTGGAGAATGCTGGGTCAGGTGGAGAATGCTGGGTCAGGTGGAGAATGCTGGGTCAGGTGGAGAATGCTGGGTCAGGTGGAGAATGCTGGGTCAGGTGGAGAATGCTGGGTCAGGTGGAGAATGCTGGGTCAGGTGGAGAATGCTGGGTCAGGTGGAGAATGCTGGGTCAGGTGGAGAATGCTGGGTTAGGTGGAGAATGCTGGGTCAGGTGGAGAATGCTATGTCAGGTGGAGAATGCTGGGTCAGGTGGAGAATGCTGGGTCAGGTGGAGAATGCTGGGTCAGGTGGAGAATGCTGGGTCAGGTGGAGAATGCTGGGTCAGGTGGAGAATGCTGGGTCAGGTGGAGAATGCTGGGTCAGGTAGAGAATGCTGGGTCAGGTGGAGAATGCTGGGTCAGGTGGAGAATGCTGGGTCAGGTGGAGAATGCTGGGTCAGGTGGAGAATGCTAGGTCAGGTGGAGAATGCTGGGTCAGGTAGAGAATGCTGGGTCAGGTGGAGAATGCTGGGTCAGGTGGAGAATGCTGGGTCAGGTGGAGAATGCTGGGTCAGGTGGAGAATGCTGGGTCAGGTGGAGAATGCTGGGTCAGGTAGAGAATGCTGGGTCAGGTGGAGAATGCTGGGTCAGGTGGAGAATGCTGGGTCAGGTGGAGAATGCTGGGTCAGGTGGAGAATGCTGCATGTGACGAACTTCCTAGTACGGAAAGAGATTGTACAAGTATATGAGTAGACCATCTGCAGTGTTCCTCCATTATTATGTTATTATGTGGGATAGTGATGAAGAAGTTTCTTGGCAATAGGTTCAGCTATGTTGTAGAAGCCGTTGTTCTGGTTGAAGTTGTTGGATATACAGATGAGTGATGATTCCAGGATTCTTCTCTGGCGATAAGTCTTGCGTATCTGTAGTTGATTAAATGGTTGTGTGAATTTCGGTTTGAACACAGAGATACATAGTACTTCCCACACACTCCATTGCCAAACATGTTTCCAACATCTTTTCGTATACCTCTTTCCAAGTATCCACCTCCACATCCACCACCATCAAGGACATTACCAGTAACAGACAGGACAAGCTTCAATCCACTGCAGGGGTATACACAATCCCTTGTAATGACTGCAGCAAATTATACGTGGGCGAAACATCCAGAGACCTCCAAACACGCATTTCAGAACACCAGTACGCAGGCAGATCTGACGACTCAAGGAATGCCTGTGTTCAACACAGGCATTCCCACAACAACCAGGATCAGCTAAGATTACAAGGGAATCTGGTCAAACAAATGGCTCCTGGAGTTTAACCCCAGCAAGTGCAAATCCATGAAGATTTGGGATAACGAAAGAAGACTGCAGACAGAGTAAAGGTTAGGGGAGTAAAGGCTGCATGCAAACTTCACTTAATGAAAAGGATATTGGGGTAAGTATTATACCGAGCATGTCCCCTGAGACATACATCAATCAAATAGCTGCTGCAGCATATGAGTGCTTGGCAAACCTGAGAATAGCATTCACGACACTGTACACCGTGTACTATAGGCCCAAACGCGGTAAGAAATTGGGGAAAGTCAAACGTTTGCATCAACACTAGTTCCGGAACTGAGGGGTATGTTTTACGAGGAGAGAGTAAGGGAACTCAACCTGATGACACTAGAGGATAGGAGAGACAGGAGGGACATGATAACGACATTTAAAATACTGAGAGGAATGGACAAAGTGGACAGGGCTCGAATGTTTCAAGGATGAGACACAGGAACAAGGGGCTACAATTGGAAACTGAAAACCCAGATGAACCATAGGAATGTTAGGAAGTATTTCTTTAGCCTTAGAGTTGTCAGGAAGTGGAATAATCCGGAGAGTGAAGTAGTGGAGGCAAGTTCCATACACAGCTTCAAGAGGAGGTATGATAAGGCTCTAGGAGAGGGGAGAGAGTGACCTAGTATTGACCAGTGAAGAGGCGGGGCTAGGAGCTATGCCTCGACCCCTGTAACCACATATAGGTGAGTACACACACACACACACACACAGGGATCTGGACAGGCTGCAAGCCTGGTTCAGCAACTGGCTCCTGGAGTTTGACCACACCAAGTGCAAAGTCATGAAGATTGGGAAGGTCAAAGAAGAATACGGGCAAGAAGGCCAAATACTGCAAACCTCACACAAGGAAAAGGATCTTGGGGTGAGTATAATACCGAGCACATCCCCTGAGGCGAACATCAACCAAATTACTGCTGCAGCATACAGGAGCCTGGCAAACCTGAGAATAACATTTCAACACCTTAGTAAGGAATCATTCAAGACTCTGTACACTCTGTATGTCAGGCCCATATTGGAGTGCAGCACCAGAATGGAACCCATTCCTTTCCAAACATGCCAAGAAATTAGAGAAAGTGCAAAGGTTTGCAGCAAGACTAGTCCTGGAGCTGAGAGGTTTGTCCTACGACGAGAGGTTAAGGGAACTCTACCTGATGTCCCTGGAGGAGAGAAGGTATAAGGGGGACATGATAACGACATATATAATACTGATAGGAATTAACAAGATGGTTAGGGACGCAATGTTTTGGAGATGTGACAAAGCAACAACTGGAAGTCGAAAACTCAGATTAGTCACATTGATGTTAGGAAGCACTTCTTCAGTCATAGAGTTGTCAGGAAGTGGAACAGTCTGGAGAGTGATGGATTCATACCTAGCTTTAAGAAGAGGTATGATGATGCTTATGGAGCTGGGAGAATATTGGACTTAGTATAAAACAAATTCCAACCACACAATAGAGAGAAAAACTAATGTCAAAAACCTGGGAGTGATCATGTCAGAGGATCTCACCTTCAAGGACCATAACACTGTAGCATTCGCATCTGCTAGAAAAATGACAGGATGGATAATGAGAACCTTCAAAACCAGGGATGCCAAGCCCATGATGACACTTTTCAGGTCTCTTGTTCTATCTAGGCTGGAATATTGCTGCACACTAACTGCACCTTTCACGGCAGATGAAATTGCTGACCTAGAAAATGTACAGAGAACCTTCACGGCACGCATAACTGCGATAAACCACCTCAATTACTGGGAACACTTGAAGTTCCTAAACCTGTACTCCCTTGAACGAAGGCAGGAGAGATACATTATTATATACACTTGGAAAATCCTAGAGAGATTAGTACCAAACATGCACACGAAAATCACTCCCTACGAAAGCAAAAGACTCGGCAGACGAATCAACATCCCCCAATGAAAAGCAGGGGTGCCACTAGCACGTTAAGAGACAACACAATAAGTGTCAGGGGCCCAAGACTGTTCAACTGCCTCCCAGCATACATAAGGGGGATTACCAATAGACCCCTGGCTGTCTTCAAGCAGGCACTGGACACGCACCTAAAGTCGGTACCTGACCAGCCAGGCTGTGGTTCGTACGTTGGACTGCGTGTGGCCAGTAGTAACAGCTTGGTTGATTAGGCTCTGATCCACTATGAGGCCTGGTCACAGACCGGGCCGCGGGCGTTTCTCCCCGGAACTCTCTCTAGGTAAACTCAATGTAAACTCCAGTAACGACAAGTGAAGAGGGGGGCCAGGATGACTCGACCCCTGCAATCACAATTAGGTGAGTACAATTAGGTAAGTACCCACACACACCCAACGGGAAGACCAGAGTGAGCCCATGGTATACCAGGAGGTATGGAGAGGCCAAAACCAAGTGTGTTAGAATATGTTAAATATATAGATGGCCAAGGACCCAGAAAAAATCGAGTTGAGCCGAAGAGCCAGAAATGAATATGTATAGATAAGGAGAGAACCCTAGCGTCAATACGAGAATGAAATATCATCTAAAGCCAAATCTGACCTAAAGTTGCTATACAGCCACATCAGGAGCAAAACAAGAGTCAAGGACCAGGTAATCAGGCTGAGGCAGGAGGGGAGCTCACAGGGAACGACCAGGATGTATGTGAGGAGGTCAGCTCGCGATTCAGGGAGATATTAGCAGTGGAGACAGAAAGGATTCCAGCAAACCGACGTGGCAGGGTGCACCAGCAAGTGGTCGACACACTGCACACAACCGAGGAGGAGGTGAAGAAATTGCTAGGGAAACTAGAGACTTCGAAGGCTATGGGCCAAGATATCTACCCTTGGGTCCTGAGAGAGGGAGCAGATGCACTGTGTGCCACTAACAACAATCTTCAAAAAATCTACCAAAACATGACCATTGCATGAGGTGTGGAGACAATAAATGTAGTCCCGATTTTTAAGAATGGAGACCGACAGGCTACACTAAATTACATACCAGTGTTGCTGACATGTATAGTATGTAAAGTTATCGAGAAGATTATCAGGAGAAGAGTTGTGGACCACCTAGAAAGGAATGGACTCATACATGACAGCCAGTACGGTTTCAGGGAAGGGAAATCCTGCTTCATAAACCTTTTGGAAATCGATAACAAGTTAACAGAAGTAAGACATCAGAGAGAGGGATGAGTAGACTGCATCTTCTTGGACTGTAAGAAGGCTTTTGACACAGTACCACACAAGAGACTGTTTGAAAATCTCAAGGAACAAATAGGAATAGAACGGAAAATACTGCAATGGATCAGAGAATACCTTACAGGTAGGAAACAACGTGTGTCGGTACCAGACAAGGTGTTAGAGAGGGTGCTTGTGTAGAGTGGGGTTCCACAAAGGTCAGTCATAGGTCCATTGTTGTTTCTTGTATACGTGAATGACATGACAGAATCGATAGATTCATAGAATGTACAACTGATGAGAAGAATACAAGCTGATGAAGATCAGGTAAGCCTACAAGGGCATCTGGACAGGCTGCAAGCCTGGTCCGACAAATGGGTCCTGGAGTTTAACCCAGCAAGTGCAAAGTTATGAATCTTTTGGAAGGACAAAGAAGACCGTAGACGGAGTACAGCCTAAGAGGTCAGAAGCTGCAAAACTCACTCAAGGAAAAGGAATTTGGGGTGAGCATCATAACAAACACATCTCCTGAGACACACATCATCTAAATATCCACTGCATCATACGGGCGCCTGGCAATCCTGAGAATAGTGTTTCGACATCTAAGTAAGGAGTCGTTCCCGACACTACACCGTATGCGTCAGACCCATATTGGAGTATGCTGCGCCAGTATGGAACCCCCACCTGTCCAAACACGTCAATAAATTAGAGAAAGTGCGAAGGTTTCCAACAAGACTAGTCCTCGAGCTGAGGGGTTTGTCCTATGAGTAGAGGTTAAGGGAACTCAACCTGAACACTGGAGGACAGGAGGGATAAGGGAGACATGACAAACGACTTGTAAAATACTGAAAAGGTGGATAGGAACAGGATGTTTCAGCTCATGGCATTGGGGGAAAAGTGCTGTCATGGATCGAGTCATGGCTCACTAATAGGAAGCAGAGAGTGTGCATAAATGGGGTTAAATCCGAGTGGGGATCTGTAACAAGTGGTGTTCCACAGGGATCAGTCTTAGGCCCGTTGTTGTTTATAATATATATCAATGACCTTGACGAGGGAATTACTAGTGATATGAGCAAATTCGCCGATCACACGAAGATAGGTAGGATAATTGATTCAAACGTAGATGTCAGGGAACCAGGAGAATTTAGACAAACTCAATTCCTGGTCAGAAAAGTGGCAGATGCAGTTCAATGTAGATAAATGCAAGGTTCTGAAGCTCGGGAGTGTCCATAACCCAAGCACTTATAAGTTAAATAACGTAGAACTTAGACATACAGATTGCGAAAAGGACTTGGGGGTTATGGTAAGCAGCAACCATAAACCAAGACAGCAATGCCTAAGCGTACGTAATAAGGCAAACAGATTACTGGGATTTATATCAAGAAGTGTAATCAACAGAAGTCCAGAGGTTATATTACAGCTTTATACATCGTTAGTAAGGCCTCACCTAGATTACGCAGCTCAGTTCTGGTCTCCATATTACAGAATGGATATTAATTCGTTAGAAAACATTCAGCGTAGAATGACTTAATTAATACATAGCATTTGAAGACCCTAAAATTACATTCACTTGTAAGACGAAGAATGAGGGAAGACATGATCGAGGTATATAAGTGGAAAATAGGTATTAACAAAGGGGATATAAATAAGGTCTTGAGGATATCTCTCCAAGAGAGAACCCGCAATAATGGATTCAAATTAGATAAGTTTAGATTTAGAAAGGATATAGGAAAGTATTGGTTTGGAAATAGGGTAGTTGACGAGTGGAACAGTCTGCCTAGTAGGGTTATTGAAGCAAGGACCTTGAGTAGTTTCAAATTTAGGTTGGATAAATTCATGAGTAAGAGGGGTTGGATTTGAGTGGGAATTGCACATGAGTAAATAGAATTATCAAAGCTTATTTCTTGGGTAGCATTGAAGATTAGGTTGAAAAAATATTCTGTTTGTGGGATGGAATGTGAAGGACCTGAGGTGACCTGTACTTAACTCAGTGAGGACGTGTCTAGTGTACTCTCTGTGGACTGAACCATCTTTGCTATGTGAAGACTTTTCTACTGTGCTTCCGTTCTTAGCTACCTGAGATTGGATGATGGTTTCCCTCGACTACGAGCAGCTATATCTCCAAATGAAGGCGGAATTAACGGAAGCTAGAAGAGAAATTCAACGATTGAAGGGTATATGCAAGGATTATCCCCGGAACAATGTCGCCGATGATCAGACGAACGAATGGATGCTAGTCGGATCTGAAGGGACGAAGCTGAAGTTGAAGAAGGTCCAGGAGACTGCTGTGAAAACCAGGAACTCTTTTTCCTTGTTACAGACGAATGTGAAGACATCCCAGCGAAGACCATCTCTACAAAGACCGTCGAGAACGTCATGCACACCGCCAGTCGAGGTTAGAACATTGTTTTAGTTGGGGATAGTCAGATTAGGTTTATGGATAGGGAATTTTGTCTTAAGGATAGGAATAGGAGGCAGAAGGTATGTTATCCTGGGGCTGGGATGAAGGATATAACATAAGAGTGAAAACGTGTCTGGTGTGCTCTCTGTGTATCTGAAGAAGATGTCCTCTCTTGAGCTACTCTACCAGCAGCTGAAGGAAGAACTGAGGGTAGCTAAGCTTGAGATACAGCGACTGACTGAGGAAAACAAGAGGATTCGTAGTAATCCTCCTGTCGAGAATCCTCAAGCCAAGAAAGGAACCTGGACAGTGGCTGGAACGCATGGGACAAAGTTAAGGCTCAAGAGGACGGGTGGAGAGGTAGAAACAACGAAGACCCAGGAGAATGTTGTGGAAACTTCGAACCCATTCTCCGTGCTACCCGATGAATGTGAGTCGACTTCTGGGAGCGTCACGACGAACGACACCAAGGAAAGTAAAAACATTGTTGTTGTTGGGGACAGCCAGGTTAGGTACATGGATAGGGCCTTCTGTTTGAATAATAGGAGTAGGAGACAGAGGGTTTGCTTTCCTGGGTCTGGGATGGAGTATATTGTTAGCCGTCTGCACGACAACATGAGAGGTAATGTGAGCAATCCTATTATCTGTCTCAGTGCTGGAGGCAACAATGTTGGCAGACGTAGGAGTGAGGACCTGACTAGCAGGTTTAGGTCAGCAATAGACATAATTAGGAAGAAGAGTGGGAACCCTGTCATATGTGGTATTTTGCCAAGGAGAGGAGTTGGAAATGAATGGCTGTCCAGGGCAATTGGTGTCAATTGCTGGCTGGACAAATACTGTAAGGAAAATGCAGTAACATTCATTGACAACTGGGACCTCTTCTATGGCAGAAATGACAAGTATGCCAGGGATGGGGTTCACCTATCCAGGTCTGGGGTGGGAGCACTGGCAACTGCAGTGGAGGGAGCTGTTAGGGCTTTAAACTAGAAATAGTTAGTGGTATGGGTTTTGGGGGGAAAACTAGGAGAACTAGTAATAGGCAGAATAAGGTAAATACTGGAAAGCCAGTGTCACTAGATGACAAGGACAGTAATAGGTATAGTGGAAAAACAGAAATGAGCAGGAAGGGTAAAGAGAAAGGAGGGTCTTTAAATGTACATTACACCAATTGTCGTAGTGCTAGGAATAAGGTGGACGAGTTGAGATTACTTGCTAGTGAGGTAATTTTGATGTCTTTGAAATAACTGAGACGTGGTTTAATATGAAAAATCGGGACATGCCTGCTGAATGTCACATCCAGGGTTTTAAATTGTTCCAAGTAGACAGAAGTATCGGGAAGGGGGGTGGGGTGGCCCTCTATGTCCGTGATCATTTAAATTGTTGCATAAAAACGGGCATAAAGTCTGAAATAATACATACAGAGTCTGTCTGGATAGAATTTTCAGAGGGGCATGAAAAATTGATTTTAGGCGTGATATATCGTCCTCCAAACTTAGATAGGGAACAAGGGAGACTACTCTGGGAGGAAATTGTTAAGGCCACAAGGCATGATAATGTAGTAATTCTAGGAGACTTTAACTTTAGTCAGATTGATTGGAATTTCTTGACAGGGAATTTAGAATCTAACGACTTTTTAGAAGTTGTTCAGGATTGTTTTTTGAAGCAGTTTTTGACAGAACCTACAAGGGGAAATAACCTACTTGACTTGGTTCTGGCAAACAAGGAATCTCTTGTTCATAATTTAGAAATTACAGAGGAACTCTGCACAAGCGATGTATGATAGTAGGGATAATTCAGTAACAGTCCCAGACTTTCGCTTAGCAGATTATAATGGGCTTAGAGAACACTTATCAACTGTGGACTGGGGTAACGAAGAGAGCTATCAATATGACAGCTTTCTTAACACTATACAGGCTGCCCAAAGAACATTTATCCCGTATAAAGATATTAGATCAAGTAGAAATGACCCAAAATGGATGAATAATAGGCTCAAATATCTTTTAGGGCAGAAGAAAGGAATTTATAGGCGCATAAATAGAGGTGAGGGTCATCTTATAAATCAGTATACTGACATTAAGAGGGACGTTAAAAAGGGTATAAGAAAAGCTAAACGGGACTATGAAATTAAAGTTGCTAGGGATTCAAAACCTAACCCAAGGACTAGTACCTTACACTTGTCGACATTGAACTTCATTTGCCACTTTTCAGACCAAGACATTAATTTGTCCAAATCCTCCTGGAGTTCACTGGTATCCTCCTCAGAATGAATCATATGGCCTATTTTTGTATCATCAGCAAATTTACTCATGTCACTTGCAATTCCTGCATCAAGGTCATTTATATAAATTATGAACAACAATGGGCCTAAAACTGATCCTTGTGGAACGCCACTAGTGACTAATCCCCATTCAGATTTGACCCCATTAATGGAAACTCTCTTCTTTCTATTGGTAAGCCATGCCTCTATCCATGCTAGAACTTTATCTCCTATACCATGAGCGGCCACCTTTCTTAAGAGTCTCTTGTGAGGTACTCTATCGAAGGCCTTACTGAAATCCAAGTAAACTATATCATATTCTTTATCACTGTCTACTGCCTCAAATGTTTTATTGAAAAACGTCAGTAAATTTGTCAGGCAGGAACGACCTCTCGTGAACCCATGCTGAGATTCATTAATCAAATTATGTTCTTCTAGGTGACTTCTAATAATATCAGCTATTATTGACTCTAATAATTTGCCTACTATAGATGTGAGGCTTATTGGACGGTAATTTGATGGAATTGACTTATCCCCTGATTTGAATATAGGAACTACATTAGCTATCTTCCACATCTCTAGCACAACACCAGTTAGGATGGACGTATTAAACACATTCGTTAATGGCTGACTAAGTTCCATCTTGCATTCTTTAAGTACCATGGAAAACAACTCGTCGGGTCCCAGGGACTTATTTTGCTTCAGTTTATCTATCTGTTTGATAACCATGTCCCTCGTGACAGTAATATTAGTTAACTTGAATTCTTCAGGAACTGAATAATTGTTAATTTCTGGAATCTCATTTACATCTTCTTGTGTAAAGACTGACAAAAAATAGTCATTAAATAGAGAACACATTTCCAGTTCGTTATCCGTCAGCTGTCCATTCCCAATTTTCACAGGTCCTACCTTTTTCCTCACCTTCGTCCTATACACTTGAAAGAACCCTTTTGGATTAGTCTTTGATTCATTAACAACCTTAATCTCATAGTCACGTTTAGCCTTTCTAATCCTTTTTTTTACTTTTCAACTGAACATATTGGTCAATAAGGTTAACATCTCCTCTTTTGATGCGCCTATAAATTCCTCTTTTCTCCCCTAATAGATGTTTAGCCTCCAGTTAATCCATTTGGGATCGTTATTATTTGACCTAAATTCTCTCTGGGGAATAAATATACTATGTGCACGTTGTACATTATTAAGAAAAAAATCATAAACGCAGATCCCATCGTAATCGTTAGCTAGATTACCCCAGTCGAGATTAGACAGGTGTTCTCTAAGTCCAATATAATCGGCAGAACGAAAATCAGGAACTTTTACCGTATTATCCCTATTCTCGTACTCCCATGTAATATTAAAAGTAATGGATTTGTGATCACTAGCTCCAAGCTCTTCAGTGATCTCCAGATTATTTACAAGGGTTTCTTTATTTGACAAGACTAGGTCGAGCAAATTATTACCTCTGGTAGGCTCCGTCACACACTGCTTCAGAAAACAGTCCTGAACTACTTCCATAAAGTCACTGGACTCCAGATTACCGGTCAAAGAAGTCCAGTCAATTTGACTAAAGTTAAAATCCCCTACTATCTAGAAGCCCTAACAATTTCGTCCCAAAGAAGTCTCCCTCTATCGTGATCCAAGCCTGGAGGTCGGTATATTACACCTAGAATCAGTTTTTCTTGACCTTCTAGAAACTCTACCCAAACAGATTCTGTTAATGATCCATCTATTTTTATGTCTGTTTTTATGCAGCAATTTATATTTTCTTGTAATGCAACTACACCCCCATTCCCATTATATCTATCTACATGGAACAACTTAAACCCCTGAATATGACACTCAGCAATCATATCCCGACTCTTTATATTATACCATGTTTCAGTTATTGCAATGACATCAAAGTTCCCAGCACATGCTACCAAACGTAATTCATTAATTTTATTTCTGGCGCTTCGACAGTTAGTGTAAAATACATTGATATGTATCTTCTTGTAAACCTTTTTCATATTCAGCTTTTGTTTTACACAATTTCTGTTACTATCATTACCCTGTGTTACTCAATTACTGTTATTGTTAAGATTTGATATCAAAGCCTGAATCAATATTTTGACCCTCATTATTCACCATTCCTAAACCAATACCTCTAACTAATCCTAGTTTAAAGCCCTAACAACATCCTCAACTGAGCTAGAGAGAAATTCTACACCTGCCTTGGATAAGTGAACCCCATCCCTTGCATACATGTCATTTCGGCCATAGAAGTAGTCCCATTTGTCAATGAATGGGAGTGCATTATTCTTACAGTGTTTGTCCAGCCAGCAATTTATACCAATCGCTCTGGACAGCCATTCATTTCCAACTCCCTTTCTTGGCAAAATGCCACATATAATAGGGCGCCCCCCCCTTCTTCCTAATTATGTCTATTGCTGTCCTGTACCTTCTAACTAAATCCTCACTTCTACGCTTGCCTACATCATTGCCTCCAGCACTGAGGCAGATAATAGGATTGATCCCAATACCGTTCATGATGTTGTCAAGCCGGCTAACAATATCCTCCATCCCAGCCCCAGGAAAGCAAACCCTCTGTCTCCTACTCCTATCCTTCAAGCAGAATGCCCTATCCATATACCTAACCTGGCTATCCCCAACAACAACAATGTTTTTACCTTCCTTGGTGTCGTTCGCCGTGACGTTCCCAGTAGTCGACTCACATTCATCGGGTAGCACGGAGAAGGTGTTCGATGTTTCCACAGCAGTCTCTTTCTTCTTCATCGTTTCTACCTCTCCATTCGTCTTCTTGATCTTCAACTTCGTTCCATGAGGTTCGGCCACTGCCCAGGTTTCCTTCTTGACCTGAGGACTCACAACAGGAGGACTACTACGAATCCTCTTGTTTTCCTCCATCAATCGCCGAATCTCAAGCTTCGCTACACTTAATTCCTCCTTAAGCTGCTGGTAAAGTTGCTCAATGGACGGCATCTTGGTTCACTTCACAGAGCAAAAGTGGTTCAGTCCACAGAGAACCCTAGACACGTCCTCACTGATATTGTTAGCCGTCTGGACGACATCATGATTGGTAATGGGAGCAATCCTATTATCTGTCTCAGTGCTGGAGGCAACGATGTTGGGAGACGTAGGAGTGGAAATAAATGGTATAAAATACCGACACAATGGAAAGATAAAGCCCACGCAGTGGGCTTTATCGAGTCACAAACAGATCTACCTGGATATGTTGTTGTATGTTCGCCGGTACATCCGGCCCGGGTCTTCTCCAAATGGTGACCCGGCATTGGCCCCCTGGGTAGAGGGTGTCATCTTCTTCTTTCTTTCTTGCTGTGGCTCCCCATGATGGGGAGTGTCTTCTGACGTTGCATCTTCATCAGCAGATCTTGGTACTTCAGGCTGTGGTAACAACTTGTCGGTTCTCTGAACCATTCATCTACATCCTGTCTGACACAGCAACTTCTTGGGATCTTGATACAAAGGGATTCTTCAACATTTGTCCAAACCTTTGGACAAGGACTTACTTCGACTAGTGGTTGATACCACTATGACCTGCCTCCTCCTGCTGCATCTCACCTGATTACAGCATATAAGCCACCTCTACGGCTTTGTGCTACACTTCTAACAAGATTGATGGACTGAACACATCGACTCCAGGCCGAGGGACTGAACATAAGAACATAATAACATAAGAAAGGAGGAACACTGCAGCAGGCCTGTTGGCCCATACTAGGCAGGTCCTTCACAATCCATCCCACTAACAGAATATTTGCTCAACCCAACTTTTCAAAGCTACCCAAGAAATAAGCTTTGACAATTCTACCCACTCATGCGCGAGTCCCACTCAAATCCAACCCCTCTCACTCATGAATTTATCCAACCTAAATTTGAAACTACCCAAGGTCCTAGCTTCAATAACCCTACTAGGCAGACTGTTCCACTCATCAACTACCCTATTTCCAAACCAATACTTTCCTATATCCTTTCTAAATCTAAACTTATCTAACTTGAATCCATTATTGCGGGTTCTCTCTTGGAGAGATATCCTCAAGACCTTATTTATATCCCCTTTGTTAATACCCATTTTCCACTTGCATACCTCGATCATGTCTCCCCTCATTCTACGTCTTACAAGTGAATGTAATTTTAGGGTCTTCAATCTTTCTTCGTAAGGAAGATTTCTAATGCTATGTATTAATTTAGTCATTCTACGCTGAATGTTTTCTAACGAATTTATGTCCATTCTGTAATATGGAGACCAGAACTGAGCTGCGTAATCTAGGTGAGGCCTTACTAATGATGTATAAAGCTGTAATATAACCTCTGGACTTCTGTTGCTAACACTTCTTGATATAAATCCCAGTAATCTATTTGCCTTATTACGTACGCTTAGGCATTGCTGTCTTGGTTTAAGGTTGCTGCTTACCATCATAAGAACATAAGAACATAAGAAAGGAGGAACACTGCAGCAGGCCTGTTGGCCCATACTAGGCAAGTCCTTCACAATCCGTCCCACTAACAGAATATTTGCTCAACCCAATTTTCATTGCTACCCAAGAAATAAGCTTTCACAATTCTACCCACTCATGCGCGAGTCCCACCAAATCCAACCCCTCCACTCATGAATTTATCCAACCTAAATTTGAAACTACCCAAGGTCCTAGCTTCAATAACCCTACTAGGCAGACTGTTCCACTCATCAACTACCCTATTTCCAAACCAATACTTTCCTATATCCTTTCTAAATCTAAACTTATCTAACTTGAATCCATTATTGCGGGTTCTCTCTTGGAGAGATATCCTCAAGACCTTATTTATATCCCCTTTGTTAATACCCATTTTCCACTTGTATACCTCGATCATGTCTCCCCTCATTCTACGTCTTACAAGTGAATGTAATTTAGGGTCTTCAATCTTTCTTCGTAAGGAAGATTTCTAATGCTATGTATTAATTTAGTCATTCTACGCTGAATGTTTTCTAACGAATTTATGTCCATTCTGTAATATGGAGACCAGAACTGAGCTGCGTAATCTAGGTGAGGCCTTACTAATGATGTATAAAGCTGTAATATAACCTCTGGACTTCTGTTGCTAACACTTCTTGATATAAATCCCAGTAATCTATTTGCCTTATTACGTACGCTTAGGCATTGCTGTCTTGGTTTAAGGTTGCTGCTTACCATCACCCCCAAGTCCTTCTCGCAATCTGTATGGCTAAGTTCTACGTTATTTAACTTATAAGTGCTTGGGTTATGGACACTCCCGAGCTTCAGAACCTTGCATTTATCTACATTGAACTGCATCTGCCACTTTTCTGACCACGAATTAAGTTTGTCTAAATCTTCCTGAAGTTCTATGACATCTATGTTTGAATCAATTATCCTACCTATCTGATGAAGCCACTGTGTGGCGAAACGTTTCCTCAATAAAGATACCCAAGTGTTGCATATGTGTCTAATTTAACAACATTAGTTGCAAGTACTGGTAATATTGATGTTTTTGCAATAACTGAGACATAGTTTAATATGAAAAATTGGGACAAGCCTGCCGAATGTCATATTCAGGGGTTTAAATTGTTCCAAGTAGACAGAAGTATCGGGAAGGGGGTGGGGTGGCACTCTATGTCCATGATCATTAAAATTGTTGCATAAAAACGGGTATAAAGTCTGAAATAATACATACAGAGTCTGTCTGGATAGAATTCTCAGAGGGGTGTGAAAAAAATGATTTTAGGCGTGATTTACAGTCCTCCAAACTTAGATAGGGAACAAGGGAGACTACTTTGGGAAAAAATTGTTAAGGCCACAAGGCACGATAACGTAGTAATTCTAGGGGACTTTAAATTTAGTCAGATTGATTGGAATTTCTTGACAGGGAATTTAGAATCTAACGACTTTTTAGAAGTAGTTCAGGATTGCTTTTTGAAGCAGTTTGTGACAGAACCTACAAGGGGAAATAACCTACTTGACTTGGTTCTGGCAAGCAAGGAAACCCTTTTTAATAATTTAGAAATTACAGAGGAACTCGGCTCACGGCAGAAGGCCTGTTAGCCCATACTAGGCAGGTCCTCCACAATCCGTCCCCATAACATAATAAAAAGAGGTAAGGGTCATCTTATAAATCAGTATACTGACATTAAGAGGGACGTTAAAAAGGTGATAAGAAAAGCTAAACGGGACTATGAAATTAAAGTTGCTTGGGATTCAAAAACTAACCCAAAAAGTTTTTTCCAGGTTTATAGAACAAAAGTTAGGGATAAAATAGGTCCCCTTAAAAATAACTCTGGGCATCTTACTGACAAGGAGAATGATATGTGCTCTATTTTTAATAATTATTTTCTCTCGGTTTTTACACAGGAAGACACTAATAATATCCCAGTAATAAATTTTTACAGAGGCCCAGAAGAAGATAAATTATGTAATATCACAGTCACTAGCGAAATGGTTATGAAACAACTAGACCGACTGAAACAAAATAAATCGCTGGGTCCTGATGAGTTTTTTGCAAGGGTTCTTAAGGAATGCAAAATGGAACTCTGTAAACCATTATCTAACATTTTTAATTTATCTCTTCAAACAGGTGTATTGTCTGATATGTGGAAGATGGCTAATGTAATTCCTATTTTTAAATCAGGGAACAAGTCACTACCGTCAAATTACCGCCCAATAAGCCTGACCTCAATTGTAGGCAAATTACTAGAGTCAATTATAGCTGATATTATTAGAAGCCTGTAGGTAGTAGGTTGGTAGACAGCAACCACCCAGGGAGGTACTACCGTCCTGCCAGGTGACTGTGAAACAAAAACCTGAAACTGTTTTACATGATGGTAGGATTGCTGGTGTCTTTTTTTCTGTCTCATAAACATGCTGGATAACAGGTATATCTAGCTACTTCTACTTACAAGTAGGTTACACTACACAGGCATACACATGCATATATATACATACACACATCTATGTTTTTCTTCTTTTTCTTAATTGCTCTTGTTCTTCTTTATTTCCTCTATTGTCCATGGGGAAGTGGAAAAGAATTCTTCCTCCGTAAGTTATGCGTGTCGTATAAGGCGACTAAAATGCCGGGAGCAATGGGCTAGTAACCCCTTCTCCTGTACACATTTACTAAAAAAACGAATAAGAAAGCTTTATAAAACTGGGATGTTTGAATGTGCGTGGATGTAGTGCGGATGATAAGAAAGAGATGATTGCTGATGTTATGAATGAAAAGAAGTTGGATGTCCTGGCCCTAAACGAAACAAAGCTGAACGGGGTAGGCGAGTTTCAGTGGGGAGAAATAAATGGGATTAAGTCAGGAGTATCTGAGAGAGTTAGAGCTAAGGAAGGGGTATCAATAATGTTGAAGGACCAGTTATGGAAGGAGAAGAGGGAATATAAATGTGTAAATTCAAGGATTATGTGGATTAAAATAAGGGTCGGATGCGAAAAGTGGGTTATAATAATAATAAGCCTAGAGAACAAATGGATTTGACAGTTAAAAATAGGAGAGGAGAGTTATTAAATGGAGAGTTAGAGGTATCGGGATGATGGAGGGAATATTTTGAGGAGTTGTTAAATGTTGATGAAGACAGGGAAGCTGTGATTTCGTGTATAGGGCAAGGAGGAATAACATCTTGTAGGAGTGTGGAAGAGCCAGTTGTGAGTGTGGGGGAAGTTCGTGAGGCAGTGGGTAGAATGAAAGGGGTAAGGAAGCTGGGATTGATGGGATACAGGTAGGAATGTTAAAAACAGGCGGAGATATAGTTTTGGAGTGGTTGGTGCTATTATTTAATACATGTATGGAAGAGGGTAAGGTACCTAGGGACTGGCAGAGAGCGTGTATTGTTCCTTTGTATAAAGGCAAAGGGGACAAAAGAGAGTGCAAAAATAATAGAGGAATAAGTCTGTTGAGTATACCAGGTAAAGTGTATGGTAGAGTTATTATTGAAAGAATTAAGAGTAAGACGGAGAGCAGAATAGCAGATGAACAAGGTGGCTTTAGGAAAGGTAGGGGGTGTGTAGACCAAGTGTTTGCAGTAAAACATATAGGTGAACAGTATTTGGATAAGGGTAAAGAGGTTTTTGTGGCATTTATGAATTTGGAAAAGGCGTATGATAGGGTGGATAGGGGGCAATGTGGCAGATGTTGCAGGTGTATGGAATAGGAGGTAGGTTACTGAAAGCAGTGAAGAGCTTTTATGAGGATAGTGAAGCTCAGGTTAGAGAGTGTAGGAGAGAGGGAGATTATTTCTCGGTAAAAGTAGGCCTTAGACAGGGATGTGTGATGTCACCGTGGTTGTTCAATATATTTATAGATGGGGTTGTAAGAGAAGTGAATGCGAGGGTCTTGGCAAGAGGTGTTGGGCTAAAAGATAAAGAATCAAATACAAAGTGGGAGTTGTCACAGTTGCTTTTTGCTGATGGCACTGTGCTTCTGGGAGATTCTGAAGAGAAGTTGCCGAGGTTGGTGGATGAATTTGGTAAGGTATGTAAAAGAAGAAAATTGAAAGTGAATAAAGGAAAGAGTAAGGTGATGAGGATAACAAAAAGATTAGGTGACGAAAGATTGGATATCAGATTAGAGGGAGAGAGTATGGAGGAGGTGAATGTATTCAGATATTTGGGAGTGGACATGTCAGCAAATGGGTCTATGAAGGATGAGGTGAATCATAGAATTGATGAGGGGAAAAGGGTGAGTGGTGTACTTCGGAGTCGGTGGAGACAAAGAACTTTGTCCATGGAAGTTAAGAGGGGAATGTATGAGAGTGGAAAAATAAACACATAAACAGTATAATGTGATCCTTTATTGACAACGTTTCGCCCACGCAGTGGGCTTTATCGAGTCACAGACAGATCTACCTGGAAAATGAGTAACATGAATATGTATAGGATATAGTCAGGTGGAGAAAGCTGCATATGAGTCTTAAAAGTAGTGTGATAGTTAAAAACCTTGTGTGAGTTAAAGGACCTGCAGTGTTCCATTCTTGAGTTCTATGTGGGATAGCGATGAAGAAGTTTCTTGGCATAAGAACATAAGAACATAAGAATGGAGGAACACTGCAGAAGGCCTACTGGCCCATACAAGGCAGGTCCTTATCAAAACCACCACTACCTAAGAATGAAGTGTTGTGGAGGGACGGCGGGGTAGGGGTCAGCCTAGGAAAGGTTGGAGGGTGGGAATAAAAGAGGTTTTGTGTGCGAATGGCTTGGACTTCCAGCAAGAATGCGTGTGCGTATTTGATAGGAGTGAATGGAGACAAATGGTCTTTAATACTTGACGTGCTGTTGGAGTGTGAGCAAAGTAAAATTTATGAAGGGATTCAGGGAAACCGGAAGGCCGGACTTGAGTCCTGGAGATGGGAAGTACAGTGTCTGCACTCTGAAGGAGGGGGTGTTAATGTTGCAGTTTTATAACTGTAGTGTAAAGCACCCCTCTGGCAAGACAGTGATGGAGTGAATGATGACGAAAGTTTTTCTTTTTCGGGCCACCCTGCCTTGGTGGGAATCGGCCGATGTGTTAATAAAAAAAAAAAAATTATTAGAAGCCATCTAGATAACCATAATTTGATTAATGATACTCAGCATGGATTCACGAGGGGCCGTTCCTGCCTATCTAATATATTAACCTTCTTCAGTAAAGCTTTTGAGGCTGTTGATCACGATAAAGAATTCGATATTGTTTAGGAACATAAGAAAGGAGGAACACTGCAGCAGGCCTGTTGGCCCACACTAGGTAGGTCTTTCACATTCCATCCCACTAACAAGATATTTGTTCAACCCAATCTTAAATGCTACCCAAGAAATAAGCTTTGTTATTCTATTTACTCATTAGGAATCCCCACTCAAATCCAACCCCTCTCATTCATGAATTTATCCAACCTAAATTTGAAACTACCCAAGGTCCTAGCTTCAATAACCCTACTAGGCAGACTGTTCCACTCATCAACTACCCTATTTCCAAACCAATACTTTCCTATATCCTTTCTAAATCTAAACTTATCTAATTTGAATCCATTATTGCGGGTTCTCTCTTGGAGAGATATTCTCAAGACCTTATTTATATACCCTTTGTTAATACCCATTTTCCACTTGTATACCTCGATCATGTCTCCCCTCATTCTTCGTCTTACAAGTGAATGTAATTTTAGGGTCTTCAATCTTTCTTCATAGGGAAGATTTCTAATGCTATGTATTAATTTAGTCATTCTACGCTGAATGTTTTCTAACGAATTAATATCCATTCTGTAATATGGAGACCAGAACTGAGCTGCGTAATCTAGGTGAGGCCTTACTAACGATATATAAAGCTGTAATATAACCTCTGGACTTCTGTTGCTTACACTTCTTGATATAAATCCCAGTAATCTGTTTGCCTTATTACGTACGCTTAGGCATTGCTGTCTTGGTTTAAGGTTGCTGCTTACCATAACCCCCAAGTCCTTTTCGCAATCTGTATGGCTAAGTTCTACGTTATTTAACTTATAAGTGCTTGGGTTATGGACACTCCCGAGCTCCAGTACCTTGCATTTATCTACATTGAACAGCATCTGCCACTTTTCTGACCAGGAATTTAGTCTGTCTAAATCCTCCTGAAGTTCCCTGACATCTACGTTAGAATCAATTATCCTACCTATCTTCGTGTCATCGGCGAATTTGCTCATATCACTAGTAATTCCCTCATCAAGGTCATTGATATATATTATAAATAACAATGGGCCTAAGACTGATCCCTGTGGAACACCACTTGTTACAAGTCCCCATTCGGATTTAACCCCATTTATGCACACTCTCTGCTTCCTATTGGTGAGCCATGACTCGATCCATGACAGCACTTTTCCCCCAATGCCATGAGCTGCCACTTTCTTTAACAGTCTCTGGTGCAGTACTCTATCAAAAGCCTTATTAAAATGTAAATAAACAATATCGAATTCTTTATCGTGATCAACAGCCTCAAAAGCTTTACTAAAGAAGGTTAATAAATTAGATAGGCAGGAACGCCCCCTCGTGAATCCATGCTGAGTATCATTAATCAAATTATGGTTATCTAGATGGCTTCTAATAATATCAGCTATAATTGACTCTAGTAATTTGCCTACAATTGAGGTCAGGCTTATTGGGCGGTAATTTGACGGTAGTGACTTGTCCCCTGCTTTAAAAATAGGAATTACATTAGCCATCTTCCACATATCAGACACTACACCTGTTTGAAGAGATAAATTAAAAATGTTAGATATTGGTTCACAAAGTTCCATTTTGCATTCTATAAGAACCCTTGCAAAAAGCTCATCAGGGCCTGGCAATTTATTTTGTTTCAGTCGGTCTACTTGTTTCATAACCATTTCGCTAGTGACTGTGATATTACATAATTTATCTTCAGGGACACTAAAAAACATTAATTATTGGAATATTATTAGTGTCTTCCTGTGTGAAAACCGAGAGAAAATAATTATTAAAAATAAAGCACATATCATTCTCCTTGTCAGTAAGAAGAAACTTTTTGGGTTAGTTTTTAAATCCCTAGCAACTTTAATTTCATAGTCCCGTTTAGCTTTTCTTATACCCTTTTTAACGTCCCGCTTAATGTCAGTATACTGATTTATAAGATGACCCTCACCTCTATTTATGCGCTTATAAATTCCTTTCTTCTGCCCTAAAATATATTTGAGCCTATTATTCTTCCATTTTGGGTCATTTCTACTTGATCTAATTTCTTTATATGGGATAAATGTTCTTTGGGCAGCCTGTATAGTGTTAAGAAAACTGTCATATTGATACCTCTCTTCGTTACCCCAGTCCACAGTTAATAAGTGTTCTCTATGCCCATTATAATCTGCTAATGAAAGTCTGGGACTGTTACTGAATTTCCCTACTATCATACATCCATTCAATGCTAAAGGTAATTGACTTGTGGTCGCTTGTGCCGAGTTCCTCTGTAATTTCTAAATTATTAACAAGGGTTTCCTTGTTTCCCAGAACCAAGTCAAGTAGGTTATTTCGCTCTGTAGGTTCTGTCACAAACTCCCCTTCCAAAAAACAATCCATTGAACTACCATTCATATTTAAAAGTTCGTTAGATTCTAAATTCCCTGTCAAGAAATTCCAATCAATCTGACTAAAGTTAAAGTCCCCTAGAATTACTACGTTATCGTCCCTTGTGACCTTACAATTTCCTCCCAGAGTAGTCTCCTTTGTTCCCTATCTAAGTTTGGAGGACGATATATCACGCCTAAAATAAATTTTTTACACCCCTCTGAAAATTCTATCCAGACAAACTCTTATTTGTAATATTTCAGACTTTATGCCCGTTTTTATGCAACAATTTAAATGATCACACACATAGAGTGCCACTCCACCCCCCTTCCTGATACGTCTGTCTACTAGCAACAATTTAAAACCCTGGATGTGACATTCAGCAGGCATGTCCCGATTTTTCATATTAAACCACATCTCAGTTATTGCAAAAACATCAATATTACCCGCACTAGCAACTAATCTCAACTCGTCCATCTTATTTCTAGCACTATGACAATTAGTGTAAAATACATATAAAGACCCCCTTTCTCTTTACCCTTCCTGCTCATTTCTGTTTTTCCACTATACCTATTACAGTCCTTGTCACCTAGTGCCACTGACTTCCCAATATCCACCTTATTCTGCCTATTACTAGTTCTCCTAGAATTCATAATATTACTACACTGGGACTTCACTGTTTTTCCCACATAACCCATACCACTAACTTTTTCTAGTTTAAAGCCCTAACAGCTCCCTCCACTGCAGTTGCCAGTGCGCCCACCCCAGACCTAGATAAGTGAACCCCATCCCTGGCATACATGTCATTTCTGCCATAGAAGAGGTCCCAGTTGTCAATGAATGTTACTGCATTTTCCTTACAGTATTTGTCCAGCCAGCAATTGACACCAATTGCCCTGGACAACCATTCATTTCCAACTCCTCTCCTTGGCAAAATTCCACATATGACAGGGTTTCCACCCTTCTTCCTAATTTTGTCTATTGCTAACCTATACGTGCTAGTCAGGTCCTCACTCCTACATCTGCCAACATCGTTGCCTCCAGCACTGAGACAGAGAGTAGGATTGCTCCCATTACTTCTCGTGATGTCGTCCAGACGGCTAACAATATCCTCCATTCCAGCCACAGGAAAGCAAACCCTCTGTCTCCTACTTTATCTTTCAAGCAGAAGGCCCTATCCATGTACCTAATCTGACTAGCCCCAACAAGAACAATGTTCTTACCTTCCTTTGTGTCGTTCGTGGTGATGATCCTAGTAGTCGACTCACATTCATCGGATAGGACAGAGAATGGGTTCGATGTTTCCACAACATTCTCCTGGGTCTTCGTTGTTTCTACATCTCCACCCGTCCTCTTGATCATTAACTTTGTCCCAATGCATTCCAGTTACTGTCCAGGTTCCTTTCTTGACTTGAGGATTCACAACAGGAGGATTACTTCGAATCCTCTTGTTTTGCTCAGTCAGTCGCTGTATCTCAAGCTTAGCTACCCTCAGTTCATTCTTTAGCTGCTGGTAGAGTAGCTCAAGAGAGGACATTTTCTTCAGATTCACAGAGAGCACGCATTAAGTCAGGTCCACCGCTGAGTTAAGTCAGGTCCAACACTGAGTTAAGTCAGGTCCACCACTGGACTTCTGTTGCTTACACTTCTTGATATAAATCCCAGTAATCTGTTTGCCTTATTACGTACACTTAGGCATTGCTGTCTTGGTTTCAGGTTGCTGCTTACCATAACCCCCAAGTCCTTTTCGCAATCTGTATGGCTAAGTTCTACGTTATTTTACTTATAAGTGCTTGGGTTATGGACACTCCCGAGCTTCAGAACCTTGCATTTATCTACATTGAGCTGCATCTGCCACTTTTCTGACCAGGAATTGAGTTTGTCTAAATCCTCCTGAAGTTCCCTGACATCTACGTTTGAATCAATTATCCTACCTATCTTCGTGTCATCGGCGAATTTGCTCATATCACTAGTAATTCCCTCATCAAGGTCATTGATAAATATTATAAACGAAAACGGGCCTAAGACTGATCCCTGTGGAACGCCACATTTTACACATCCCCACTAGGATATAACCCCATTTAAGAACACACTCTCTGCTTCCTATTGGTGAGCCATGACTCGATCCATGACAGCACTTTTCCACCAATTCTATGAGCTGCCACTTTCTTTAACAGTCTCTGGTGCGGTAGTCTATCAAAAGCCTTACTAAAATCTAAATAAACAATATCGAATTCTTTATCGTGATCAACAGCCTGAGTATCATTAATCAAATTATGGTTATCTAGATGGCTTCTTATAATATCAGCTATAATTGACTCTAGTAATTTTCTTTTAGTTGAGGTTAGGCTTATTGGGTGGTAATTTGATGGTAGTGACTTGTCCCCTGCTTTAAAAATAGGAATTACATTAGCCATCTTCCACATATCAGAGACTACCCCTGTCCACAGTTGATAAGTGTTCTCTATGCCCATTATAATCTGCTAAGCGAAAGTCTGGGACTGTTACTGAGTTATCCCTACTATCTTACATCCATTCAATGTTAAAGGTAATAGATTTTTGGTCGCTTGTGCCGAGTTCATCTGTAATTTCTAAATTATTTACAAGGGTTTCCTTGTTTGCCAGAACCAAGTCAAGTAGGTTATTTCCTCTTATAGGTTCTGTCACAAACTGCTTCAAAAAGCAATCCTGAACTACTTCTAAAAAGTCGTTAGATTCTAAATTCCCTGTCAAAAAATTCCAATCAATCTGACTAAAGTTAAAGTCCCCTAGAATTACTACGTTATCTTGCCTTGTGGCCTTAACAATTTCTTCCCAAAGTAGTTTCCCTTGTTCCCTATCTAAGTTTGGAGGACGGTATATCACGCCTAAAATCAGTTTTTCACACCCCTCTGAAAATTCTATCCAGACAGACTCTGTATGTGTTATTTCAGACTTTATACCCATTTTTATGCAACAATTTAAATGATCACGGACATAGAGTGCCACCCCACCCCTTTTCCCGATACTTCTGTCTACTTCACCCTACTCGGAAGATTGTCACATGCACCATTCTCCACCTGACTAAATCCTATAAATACTCTTGTACCTTTCACCCAGGTAGATCTGTTTGTGACTTGATAAAGCGCACTGCGTGGGCGAAACGTTGTCAATAAAGGATCACATTATACTGCTTATGTGTTTATATTTCCAAGATATTTTCATATTTCACTTTGTGTTGTGTGATTAGGGTGATTATTTCCCTCAACCTCTTCAGTATAGCCCTTGTGGGCTGTCTCGTTTGGAGGTGCCTTCTACATTCTGCTTGATAATTTTTCATTCAGTCCCTAATTTCCTTGGTTGGTTTACACTGCTGGGAGATCTTTGATGTATTTAATTCACAACATGATTGAGTGGCCTCTAAGATTCTTTCATGGAAGGAACTGATTGCCCGTTTATTGCAGTTGATGGCTGATTCTCAAGCGTAACAGTAAATTCATTGCCTAGGTAGTCCCTGAAGGGTTCAAAGCCTAGTTTTTAGGTTGGGTTTCGGAGGAGTGGGTATTCTAAATGACGAAGTCTGGAGTTTAATTATAGCAGAAATGTGGTCTGATTCGACGTTTCCACCAGGAGAGACTGCTGTGGTATGGGTCACAATCTCTGTTGGGACTATATCAGGTGTCCCCGGGTGAGGGCCTACATATGACTTGAAGAATGGACATTGGAACGACAGGTTTCTTGCTGTCATTATATTAAATAGCTGTTGTCCCATTTGGTCACCCAGCGGATGGGCGGGGTGATGGGTATTAAAATCTCCTGCCAAGATTGTCGAAACATTCTTACTCAGTATCTGGTGTAGGGGAATGGACTCCATATATATGGCTGTCTTGGAAGAAAATATCCAGTTCCAACTATTAACTGACCATATGAGGTCGTCAGTTCTATAGCTATAATGTTGTCTTCGTCAATGTGGATGTTACGAAATGCATATCCTTGTTTCACTAGAACGGCCACCCCACTAAAGGGCCCTCTCGATTTCTCGACAGTAGAGTAACCACGTAGCTTTATATGTTGGTCTGGTGTGGCAGCTGTGTCATTCAGAAGGATGGTGTCTGGATTGTGATTGCACAGTTCAATTTCATTTAGATAGTGGTTGTTGAATGAATACTGGATGTTAATTTGTAAAACTGTGATCCTCATTATTTGGTGTAATTTGCGTTTTTGCTGCGTACAGAGAGTTGGTGTCTGAGATTATAGCTGCAAGGAGCGTGCAAGGTCTCCCTACTCGACTCGTCAAGGGACGGGCTGTAGTCCTGAGTGGTTTTCTGAGTACCTGATGTTTTGTCCTCTTCAATGCTGCTGGTGTTGGTGATATCAACTGATGAATCAGACTCATCTTCTGACAACTGGGGCATGTCAAATTCCTCGTTCACAATACATACTGCCTCTTCATTCACAACCTCACTTGGCATATTCATACTACTGTCGATAGGAGACACTGGGAGCTCAATGTGGAAGTGTACTACTCCACTTGGAGTATCATTGGAAACTAATTGGACGTTTGGGACAGCCTCTATAGCTGCAGATTGTGCATCAATGTCTGGCGCAAGTTCAGGGGCAGTTATTATATCACTGGTCTGAGTTGTTTCAACTGGGTCTACCATTACAGGTGGGCCTTGGTTGTATGAGGAGGTTTGATTAGGTGTGGTTGCTGGGGAGAGCACATTCATCCTGGCTTGAGGGGCTGACTCATTAATGAGTACACATTATCTGGGATGATTAAGGGTCTGGCTCCATTTGCTACTAACAAGTCATTTAGAATGGACGAGCAGAGCTGGACATTGCTACCCTCTCATAACGTCTACCTCTGAGGACCAGGGAGACGAAGGGTTGGATGATGGTCCTTGGGCTTGGTACATGTTGGGGTTAGGGCCGGGGGCTGGGGGAGAGCAGAAGTCCAAACATTATAGTTGGTAGAGATCACAGTAGGAGCCCCACAATATCCAGGTAGATTAGGGAAGGAGTCCTGGGACATCGTTGGTGGTGCTTGGGGAGGGCTTTCCTGGAGTTCGCTTGTTTCTTACCATCCAGATTTTACTGAATTATTGTAGATTTCCTGATAGTGCAGCTAAGGGGAGACAGAGTGGTGTTTGCCTTTACAAAAGGCACACTTGGGGTTGTTCCTGTTAGGGCTGTCCCTGAGATCATGGTCACCAGAGCAGATATTGCAAATAATTTTTTGGCTGCTACATTTATTTGTGTTATGTCCAAACTCATAATACTTAAAACATTGACTGAGACTGACAAACTTTTCCATGGAAATTTGGTCTGGTATACACCTGGTTCCAAAGCATTTCATACCATTTTGACAGATGATTTTGGCTTCTTCCGGTGTCTCTAGGATTATGACCTACTTCCACTGGGGAATCTCGCCTTCTGTATTTAGCTTCTGTAGGCACTGGTGGGGATTTAGGGTGCTCATGTCTGATTCCCAGGATATGTCTGATAGCTCTTGGTTTATTTTTTCCCAGTCATTTCTATGGATGTTAAAATTAAACTTACTGAACATCCCGTCTCTAACATTAGTGACGCAGTTCCTTAACCCTGAGTTAATACTCGTTTGAACTTCTATGATGTTATGGTCAGAGTATATTGTTTTTGTAACTGTTATATCTCTGATTAGTTCCTCGTTGTTTGTGAATATCAAATCCAGGGTATTTTAATTTCTAGTGGGATCAATTATCTGTTGGTTTAATGAGTACTTTTCACAGAGCCTCATTAGTTCCCTGGTATGTGCCTATTGAGCCAGGGTGCTTCCAGGAGATATTTCTGGTTGATAGCTATATATCTTCCTTAACTGATCTGTGAATTCCTCAGCAGTTGCTGATGGTGGTTTGTATACTATGATAATTACTAAATTCCTATTTTCAACTTTAATGCCGAGGATTTCTACTATATCGTAGAGTTCAGCACTTCTGTGCAACAGAGAGTATCTTTTACATAGAGTCCTACTCCTCCCTGTGACCTATTAATTCTATCACATCTATACATGTTATAGTTTTCTATCTTAATCTCTCCGTCCAAAACATCTCTCGTATGTGTTTCTGTAAATGCTCCAAACATGGCATTCGCTTCTGATAGGAGTCCACTAACATAACTAACTTTGTCATTTTTATTTGATTTCAGACCCTGAATATTTGCAAATATGAAACAAGAATTATCATTTGGGATGTTTTTTTTTGCTTTGTGTTTCGTTAGTACCACTGGTGATGTACTACCTGGTATGGCCCCTGGTGTACATACCCCTGGTTTCTCCAGTACTGACTTTGCATTTGATTGTTTATTCGGCTCTGATGGGCTGATGCCTGGTTTGGTATGTCCCATTTTGCTGCCCATCTGTCCCCTCTGTACCATTCCCCCTTTTTTTATCTTTGGTTCGATCGTTTCTCTTTATGTCTAAAAAAAGATTGCTGTTCAATTTCCCTTTCTCTGCTTTCTCTGTAGCGCCGCGTTCCTTATACTATATGTGGTCAGGGCAGCTCAGGTCATAACATTCTCTGGACTGTGTTGAAACTTTGCACATCACTGAGTGGAAGTACCTGCTGCACTCTTTGTCAAAGCGACACTTTCCCTTCCTCAACATCTTGGCACATTTTCTGGTGTGTTTATTCCAGCAAGCTCTGCCATATAAGCACATACCTTTTGCATAGTATCTGTAGAGGTTCTGACTGCCTGTATTTACTGTTTTTGTGTCTTTCCCAAGTTCCGCCATCTGATCTGAGTTCTCTTGTTCTCTTTCATCTAGGCGTATTTCTTCCCTTTTTTTCATTTTCGTTTGTCCCTGCCCTAGCTTTCTCTTCCTCTTTTCCTTCTCTCTATATTATGTACCCAAGTTTTGTTCTTTTCCACCTTGCTCTGAATGACGTTCTCCACTCTTATTTCCACTCCTTTATCAGCGCTTTCCTCCTTTTGTTGCTCCTCATCTCTTTGTTTCCCACACATTGTATATATCTGGCAGCTCCTTAGCAACTTTCTTACGCTCTCCAGTTTTCACTTTTCAGTACTTCTCTTATGCCCGACCAGCTTTCCAACTCACCGGGGCACGTCCAGAAACGACTTTCTTGTTTCAGATCATTTCTCATGGTTGCATGAAGCTTTGTACATGATATATGGGATGTTTTACCACATATTTCACAATCAATGCCCCTAATATTTCTCCAAAAAATTTTTCTTCACATATACAACAGACGTTATTTGTGGCCATGTTTACTTCTGGGCAGGTGTATGTGGTGGGTTAGGCCAGTGCGTTGTCAACTGAGCCTCGGGACATGTTCGATCCATTTCTTGCAATACATCAGCCAATGAAGATTAATGCGGTTCATAATTGTTATATATTATTCAGAGGAGAGTGCTAAATCCGTAGGGGTCATTTAGCACCTGTGGAATGGGTGGCATTCAGACTCGATCCAAACAAATGGAAGTAAAATAAAGTTCCTTGGATCAGGAGCCCCTCACGATCATCAAGGCAAAAAATAATGCAAAAATTTAAAATAATACTTTACCATTTCGAGATTAAAAATGGCGAAATGGCGTCTACAGTTATCAGAGGTACCTGTCTCCAGTTATCAGAGGTACCTGTGTCCAGTTATCAGAGGAACCTGACTCCAGTTATCAGAGGAACCTGACTCCAGTTATCAGAGGAACCTGTCTCCAGTTATCAGAGGAACCTGTCTCCAGTTATCAGAGGAACCTGACTCCAGTTATCAGAGGAACCTGTCTCCAGTTATCAGAGGAACCTGACTCCAGTTATCAGAGGAACCTGTCTCCAGTTATCAGAGGAACCTGTCTCCAGTTATCAGAGGAACCTGACTCCAGTTATCAGAGGAACCTGTCTCCAGTTATCAGAGGAACCTGTCTCCAGTTATCAGAGGAACCTGTCTCCAGTTATCAGAGGAACCTGTCTCCAGTTATCAGAGGAACCTGTCTCCAGTTATCATACGAAAACAAGATTTTAGAATTACTTATGTAACATTGTGTTTAGTTAATAATAATAATATTATTAATAATAATAACAATTATAATAATATCTATATTTACTACAAGTACATGTACAAGGTATACAGTCCTAGCTGACATCAATGACATACTACTATATACAAGGTAAACAGTCCTAGCTGACATCAATAACATACTACTATATACAAGGAAAACAGCCCTAGCTGACATCAATAACATACTACTATATACAAGGTAAACAGTCCTAGCTGACATCAATAACATACTACTATATACAAGGTATACAGTCCTAGCTGACATCAATAACATACTACTATATACAAGGTAAACAGTCCTAGCTGACATCAATAACATACTACTATATACAAGGTATACAGTCCTAGCTGACATCAATAACATACTACTATATACAAGGTATACAGTCCTAGCTGACATCAATGACATACTACTATATACAAGGTATACAGTCCTAGCTGACATCAATGACACACTACTATATACAAGGTAAACAGTCCTAGCTGACATCAATAACATACTACTATATACAAGGTATAGTCCTAGCTGACATCAATGACATACTACTATATACAAGGTAAACAGTCCTAGCTGACATCAATGACATACTACTATATACAAGGTAAACAGTCCTAGCTGACATCAATGACATACTACTATATGCAAGGTATACAGTCCTAGCTGACACCAATGACATACTACTATATACAGGGTATACAGTCCTAGCTGACATCAATGACATACTACTATATACAAGGTATACAGTCCTAGCTGACATCAATGACATACTACTATATACAAGGTATACAGTCCTAGCTGACATCAATAACATACTTCTATATACAAGGTATACAGTCCTAGCTGACATCAATAACATACTACTATATACAAGGTATACAGTCCTAGCTGACATCAATAACATACTACTATATACAAGGTAAACAGGCCTAGCTGACATCAATAACATACTACTATATACAAGGTAAACAGTCCTAGCTAACATCAATAACATACTACTATATACAAGGTATACAGTCCTAGCTGACATCAATGACATACTACTATATACAAGGTATACAGTCCTAGCTGACATCAATAACATACTACTATATACAAGGTATACAGTCCTAGCTGACATCAATAACACACTACTATATACAAGGTATACAGTCCTAGCTGACATCAATAACATACTACTATATACAAGGTATACAGTCCTAGCTGACATCAATAACATACTACTATAAGGTAAACAGTCCTAGCTGACATCAATAACATACTACTATATACAAGGTATACAGTCCTAGCTGACATCAATAACATACTACTATATACAAGGTATACAGTCCTAGCTGACATCAATAACATACTACTATAAGGTAAACAGTCCTAGCTGATATCAATAACATACTACTATATACAAGGTATACAGTCCTAGCTGACATCAATGACATACTACTATATACAAGGTATACAGTCCTAGCTGACATCAATAACATACTACTATATACAAGGTAAACAGTCCTAGGTGACATCAATAACATACTACTATATACAAGGTATACAGTCCTAGCTGACATCAATAACATACTACTATAAGGTAAACAGTCCTAGCTGACATCAATAACATACTACTTTATACAAGGTATACAGTCCTAGCTGACATCAATGACATACTACTATATACAAGGTATACAGTCCTAGCTGACATCAATAACATACTACTATATACAAGGTAAACAGTCCTAGCTGACATCAATAACATACTACTATATACAAGGTATACAGTCCTAGCTGACATCAATAACATACTACTATATACAAGGTATACAGTCCTAGCTGACATCAATGACATACTACTATATACAAGGTATACAGTCCTAGCTGACATCAATAACATACTACTATATACAAGGTAAACAGTCCTAGGTAACATCAATAACATACTACTATATACAAGGTATACAGTCCTAGCTGACATCAATAACATACTACTATAATGTAAACAGTCCTAGCTGACATCAATAACATACTACTATATACAAGGTGTACAGTCCTAGCTGACATCAATGACATACTACTATATACAAGGTATACAGTCCTAGCTGACATCAATAACATACTACTATATACAAGGTAAACAGTCCTAGCTGACATCAATAACATACTACTATATACAAGGTATACAGTCCTAGCTGACATCAATAACATACTACTATAAGGTAAACAGTCCTAGCTGACATCAATAACATACTACTATATACAAGGTATACAGTCCTAGCTGATATCAATGACATACTACTATATGCAAGGTATACAGTCCTAGCTGACATCAATAACATACTACTATATACAAGGTAAACAGTCCTAGCTGACATCAATAACATACTACTATATACAAGGTATACAGTCCTAGCTGACATCAATAACATACTACTATATACAAGGTATACAGTCCTGGCTGACATCAATGACATACTACTATATACAAGATATACAGTCCTAGCTGACATCAATAACATACTACTATATACAAGGTAAACAGTCCTAGGTAACATCAATAACATACTACTATATACAAGGTATACAGTCCTAGCTGACATCAATAACATACTACTATAATGTAAACAGTCCTAGCTGACATCAATAACATACTACTATATACGAGGTGTACAGTCCTAGCTGACATCAATGACATACTACTATATACAAGGTATACAGTCCTAGCTGACATCAATAACATACTACTATATACAAGGTATACAGTCCTAGCTGACATCAATAACATACTACTATATACAAGGTATACAGTCCTAGCTGACATCAATAACATACTACTATATACAAGGTATACAGTCCTAGCTGACATCAATGACATACTACTATATACAAGGTATACAGTCCTAGCTGACATCAATAACAAACTACTATATTCAAGGTATACAGTTATAGCTGACATCAATAACATACTACATAAGAACATAAGAAAGGAGGAACACTGCAGCAGGCCTGTTGGCCCATTCTAGGCAGGTCCTTCACATTCCATCCCACTAAAAGAATATTTGTTGAACCTAATTTTCAATGCTACCCAAGAAATAAGCTTTGATAATTTTATTTACTCATGTGCAATTCCCACTCAAATCCAACCCCTTTCACTCATGAATTTATCCAACCTAAATTTAAAACTACCCAAGGTCCTTGCTTCAATAACCCTACTAGGCAGACTATTCCACTCATCAACTACCCTATTTCCAAACCAATACTTTCCTATATCCTTTCTAAATCTAAACTTATCTAACTTGAATCCATTATTGCGGGTTCTCTCTTGGAGAGATACCCTCAAGACCTTATTTATATCCCCTTTGTTAATACCCATTTTCCACTTGTATACCTCGATCATGTCTCCCCTCATTCTACGTCTTACAAGTGAATGTAATTTAAGGGTCTTCAATCTTTCTTCGTAAGGAAGATTTCTAATGCTATGTATTAATTTAGTCATTCTACGCTGAATGTTTTCTAACGAATTTATGTCCATTCTGTAATATGGAGACCAGAACTGAGCTGCGTAATCTAGGTGAGGCCTTACTAATGATGTATAAAGCTGTAATATAACCTCTGGACTTCTGTTGCTAACACTTCTTGATATAAATCCCAGTAATCTATTTGCCTTATTACGTACGCTTAGGCATTGCTGTCTTGGTTTAAGGTTGCTGCTTACCATCACCCCCAAGTCCTTCTCGCAATCTGTATGGCTAAGTTCTACGTTATTTAACTTATAAGTGCTTGGGTTATGGACACTCCCGAGCTTTAGAACTTTGCATTTATCTACATTGAACTGCATCTGCCATTTTTCTGACCAGGAATTGAGTTTGTCTAAATCCTCCTGTAGTTCACTGACATCTACGTCTGAATCGATTATCCTACCTATCTTCGTGTCATCAGCGAATTTGCTCATATCACTAGAAATTCCCTCGTCAAGGTCATTTATATATATTATAAACAACAACGGGCCCAAAACCGATCCCTGAGGAACGCCACTTGTTACAGATCCCCACTCCGATTTAACCCCATTTATGCACACCCTCTGCTTCCTATTGGTGAGCCATGACTCGATCCATGACAACACTTTTCCCCCAATGCCATGAGCAGCCACTTTCTTTAACAGTCTCTGATGTGGTACTCTATCAAAAGCCTTACTAAAATCCAAATAAACGATATCGAATTCTTTATCATTATCAACTGCCTCAAAAGCCTTACTGAAAAAGTTAATAAATTAGTTAGGCAGGAACGGCCCCTCGTGAATCCATGCTGAGTATCATTTATCAAATTATGGTTATCTAGATGGCTTCTAATAATATCAGCTATAATTGACTCTAGTAATTTGCCTACAATTGAGGTAAGGCTTATTGGGCGGTAATTTGACGGTAGTGACTTGTCCCCTGCTTTAAAAATAGGAATTACATTAGCCATCTTCCACATATCAGACACTACACCTGTTTGAAGAGATAAATTTAAAATGTTAGATATTGGTTCACAGAGTTCCATTTTGCATTCCTTAAGAACCCTTGCAAAAAGCTCATCAGGACCCGGCGATTTATTTTGTTTCAGTCGGTCTAGTTGTTTCATAACCATTTCACTAGTGACTGTGATATTACATAATTTATCTTCTTCTGGGCCTCTGTAAAAATTAAATTCTGGGATATTATTAGTATCTTCCTGCGTGAAAACCGAGAGAAAATAATTATTAAAAATAGAGCACATATCATTCTCCTTGTCAGTAAGATGCCCAGAGTTATTTTTAAGGGGACCTATCTTATCCCTAACTTTTGTTTTATAAACCTGGAAAAAACTTTTTGGGTCAGTTTTTGAATCCCTAGCAACTTTAATTTCATAGTCCCGTTTAGCTTTTCTTATACCCTTTTTAACGTCCCTCTTAATGTCAGTATAATGATTTATAAGATGTCCCTCACCTCTTTTTATGCGCCTATAAATTCCTTTCTTCTGCCCTAAAAGATATTTGAGCCTATTATTCATCCATTTTGGGTCATTTCTACTTGATCTAATTTCTTTATACGGGATAAATGTTCTTTGGGCAGCCTGTATAGTGTTAAGAAACTATATACAAGGTATACAGTCATAGCTGACATCAATAACATACTACTATATACAAGGTATACAGTCCTAGCTGACATCAATAACATACTACTATACGGTAAACAGTCCTAGCTGACATCAATAACATACTACTATATACAAGGTATACAGTCATAGCTGACATCAATAACATACTACTATATAGAAAGTCAGTGCATCGTCGAGGACTGTCTGTCTTATTTCCATTGGGATTCTATATTATTGTACCCAGGATGCGACCAACACCAGGTACCTATCTTATTGTTGGGTGAAATGAACAGCAGGTGTCTTAAGTAAACACGTCCTAATGTTTCCACTCATTCCGGGGATCGAACCACGGACTTCATTGTGTGAAGTGAGTGTGCCAGCAATCGAGCTACATATTATTACATAAATCTCTCCCAAGACAGGTACCTGAAAATGTTTACCTAATTCATTTAGGCGTCTCGAGTAATGAACGAAAAGTTGTGAGAAAGCAAATTAAAATGTTGCGGGTAATGTTGCGTGTAATGTTGAGGGTAATGTTGCGTGTAATGTTGCGGGTAATGTTGCGTGTAATGTTGAGGGTAATGTTGCGTGTAATGTTGAGGGTAATGTTGCGTGTAATGTTGAGGGTAATGTTGCGTGTAATGTTGAGGGTAATGTTGCGGGTAATGTTGCGTGTAATGTTGCGGGTAATGTTGCGGGTAATGTTGCGTGTAATGTTGCGGGTAATGTTGCGGGTAATGTTGCGGGTAATGTTGCGTGTAATGTTGCGGGTAATGTTGCGGGTAATGTTGAGGTAATGTTGCGTGTAATGTTGCGGTAATGTTGCGGGTAATGTTGCGGGTAATGTTGCGGGTAATGTTGCGGGTAATGTTGCGTGTAATGTTGCGGGTAATGTTGCGGGTAATGTTGCGGGTAATGTTGCGTGTAATGTTGCGGTAATGTTGCGGGTAATGTTGAGGGTAATGTTGCGTGTAATGTTGCGTGTAATGTTGCGGGTAATGTTGCGTGTAATGTTGCGGGTAATGTTGAGGGTAATGTTGCGGGTAATGTTGCGGGTAATGTTGCGGGTAATGTTGCGGGTAATGTTGCGGGTAATGTTGCGGGTAATGTTGCGGGTAATGTTGCGTGTAATGTTGCGGGTAATGTTGCGTGTAATGTTGAGGGTAATGTTGCGTGTAATGTTGCGGGTAATGTTGCGGGTAATGTTGCGGGTAATGTTGCGGGTAATGTTGCGTGTAATGTTGCGGGTAATGTTGCGTGTAATGTTGCGGGTAATGTTGCGGGTAATGTTGCAGGTAATGTTGCGGGTAATGTTGCGGGTAATGTTGCGGGTAATGTTGCGGGTAATAAGAAAGTCTTCCCTCTATATTCAAGTTTAATAAAATTGGGAAAAATGGCAAATTAGCACAAACACATCCCAAAGGTAAGACAAAAATACTTCCTATTAAGTTACACAAGCACTATGAGTTTGATGCCGATCAGAAGAGACATTCTCTAGTCATTACATGTCAATCAATAAAACTGGAAGATTGAAACTGGTACAAACTTTTACCAATGATAAAAGTTTGAATACGATCAGAAAAAGTATGTTTTAGTATTTAATCTGATTGCAAACGATTCCAGTTTTTTATCATTTTTTTCAGTAAAATTTCTAATTTGCGTTTCTCAGACTAACTTATACGTCATCAATGATAGTTTGAAGCCAATCAGAAGAATCATTCTCTAGTTATTCAATATAACAGGAATCTCTATTTACTAACAAACTGGGACTTATGGCAGCCAATAGAAGCGTGAGTTGTCTCTTCAAACAACACAACCGCACATTAGTGGTGAAAATTTGAAGCCGATCAGATGAGTCATTCTCCAGGTATGGCGCGGTTCACAGTCAATCCAACTTTTTTCAATTTTCCTGCAATAAAAAAATTGAGAGCACGCTTGGTACTGTGCTGGGTACTGTGCTGGGTACTGTGCTGGGTATTGTGCTGGGTACTGTGCTGGGTACTGTGCTGGGTACTGTGCTGGGTACTGTGCTGGGTACTGTGCTGGGTATTGTGCTGGGTACTGTGCTGGGTACTGTGCTGGGTACTGTGCTGGGTATTGTGCTGGGTACTGTGCTGGGTACTGTGCTGGGTACTGTGCTGGGTACTGTGCCGGGTACTGTGCTGGGTACTGTGCTGGGTACTGTGCTGGGTACTGTGCTGGGTATTGTGCTGGGTACTGTGCTGGGTACTGTGCTGGGTACTGTGCTGGGTACTGTGCTGGGTACTGTGCTGGGTACTGTGCTGGGTACTGTGCTGGGTATTGTGCTGGGTACTGTGCTGGGTACTGTGCTGGGTACTGTGCCGGGTACTGGCTGTGCTGTGTGGCTGTGCTGGGTACTGTGCTGGGTACTGTGC